>VUQI01003756.1:3492-25317 GCA_015106735.1 Paratilapia polleni | reverse complement strand
AACTGTTTAGGAATTACAGCCATTTTTAAACAGTCCCCCATTTTCAGAGGCTCAAAATTAATTGGACAAACTAACAGAATTTTAAATATAAGGACTGTTTTTAATACTTGGATAAAAATCCTTTGCAGTCAACGACTTTCTGAAGTCTCAAACCCATGGACATCACTAAATGCTGCGTTTCCTCCCTTGAGATGCTCTGTTAGGCCTTTACTGCAGCCACCTTCACTTGCTGTTTGTTTGTGGGTCTCTCTGCGTTCAGTTGTGTATTCAATAACTGAAAAGCATGCTTTATTGGGTTGAGATCAGGTGACTGACTTAGCCATTGCAGAATATGTAATTTCTTTGCCCTGAGAGACTCTTGGGTTGCTTTTGCAGTATGCTTTGGCTCATTATTTATTTGCACTGTGAAGCACCGTTTGATCAGTTTTGCAGCATTTGGCAGAATCTGAGCAGAGTGTATAGCCCTGCACACTTCACAATTCATCCTGCTGCTTCTATCAGCAGTCGCATCGAAAATTAACACTACTGACCAATTTCCACTGGCAGCCATACATGCCCATACCATAACATTGCCTCCACCATGTTTGACAGATTGGATCATGAGCTGTTTCTCTCCTCCTCTGTACTTTTCTCTTCCCATCATTCTGGTACAAGTTAATCTTGGTTTCATCTGTCCAAAGAGGTTTTTTTTCCAGAACTGTTCAGACTCTTTTAGATGTTTTTAGAAGTCTAATCTGCCCTTCCTGTTCTTGAGTGTAACCAGTGGTTTGCACCTTGTTGTAAACTCTCTGTATTTCCATCATGAAGGCGTTTCGATTGTAGACTTTGACAATGATACGCTTACCTCCTCAAGTGTGTTCTTGACTTGGTTAGATGTTGTGAAGTTATTTTTCTTAACCATGGAAATAATTCTGTCATCATCCAATTTAGTTGTCTTCTATGGTCTTTCAGACCTTTTGGTGTTGCTGAGCTGGTCAGTGTAATCCTTCATAAGAAAGTACCAGATTCTTATAAAGAAGGAAGTGACCAAATCAACAGTGTGGCTGATTTTTGATTTGGCCACTTCTAAAGTTTTTGCTATATATCTGACTGGTTTATTTTGGCTTTTCAACCTAATGATGGCCTCCCTCACTTGCACTGACATCTCTTTGGTCCTCATATTTAAAATTACAGTAAAAAAAAAAAAAAAATCTATAAAATACAAAGTCAACACTTTGAATCAACTTCAGATATTATGTCTGCTTCATTTATCATGGAATAACGAGGAAACAGGCCTCACCTGGCCATAAAGCTGCTTGTCAGTCAATTGTCCCATTAAATTTTATTCATTTTAAATGGGGGAATGTGCATAAAAATGGCTGCAATTCCTGAACAGTTAATGCAAAACATTTGTTAAACCCTGTGAATGAAAGCTGAAAGTTCAGCAGTGATGGTGTCTTCACAGATGTGCAAGTTACCCATGCTGTGTGCATTCATGCCCTCCATACTATGCTGGCTGCAGATCCTGGCTTTTGAACAGTTCGCTGATAACAAGCCAGATGGTGCCTTTCCCATTTAGCCCAAAGGAAGCAGCATCCATGATTCCCTGAAAGAAATTCACATTTTGACTCATCAGACCACTAATCATTGCATTCGGGTCTTCAAGCTTTTTTGGAAACAGAGTTGTGAAATACTTCAAAGAGCTCAGGAGACCTGCAGAGATTCTTCCGTGGGTTTTCACTGCAAGTGGCCCCTTTCAGTTACACTTGGTCATTTGCTCCAGTGCCAATAAAAAATTATTGCTTGGCGTTAGGTTGGCCTCATCTTAATTATCTATTAAACGGTAGCTCTGCTACAACTTCCATCTTTATTAAAACAGTCACAGAGGCGTCGCTTCAACTGTTGTTAGTTTTGCAGATTTGACCTTTTTGATTCTTTTGTACTTTTGCTGTTTTGTGTGAGTTGTGTCTAATGACATGTGCATAGCAATGAAGGGACTGTATTTAGTTAACAGAGTGTGATTAAGAGGACTAACTTAGTTTGCAACATTTAAAGTAGCTACAGTATGCCTTGTGTGCAGTATTTGCATACCTGTCTCTGTGCCTACATTTTACCTCCATATGCTGTTTCCTTCAAACAAGCAGGTGTAGAACCAAACAGTCCATCTATTCTCTCAGCACCTCCCTCCCTCCCTTTCTGCCTCCCACTTTCCTCCCTGATCCCCTCTCCGTCTCCTCCTGCCCGCGCAAATGTCAGGCCTCACATCTTCTGCTATCAAAGGCTCCGCAGTCGCAGCAGGATCCACCCAAACGTGACTGCTCCTCTCACATCAGCCAGCTTCACATAAAATGTGAAGACAGAGGCATGATGAGGGAAAATTTGCTCTGCCTGAAACACACGACGGCTTGGTTGAACAAACATACAAAAACATGCATGTTGTAATTTGGTCTTCTGTAACTTTTTGCTCAGTAATTTGGAGAACATGATGCACCAAAGCATGACTGGTGCTATATACAAGATGCAAACAGCTTCACAGGCCATGAATCGCCTACAAAATAGACTAAAATCCTCATTCTGAGTAATAACAGGCAGAAGAGATTTTGTTTCTGTGTGGAGGTATCACACAACAGGAGAATGAAATTCCTTCTGTATTTCTAGTCAAACCTTTAAAGGAGCATTTCTACTGATTTTGCAAATTAAGATCCAGTTTTTCTGGGAAAAACAGTGTTGTCTTCTCAGTGCATTATTGTATATATAACTATACACTCACCAGCCACTTCATTAGGGACACCTTACTAGTACCAGGTTGCACCCCCTTTTGCCTTCAGAACTGCCTTAATTCGTCGTGGCACAGATTCAACAAGGTTTTTTGGTCCATACTGACATGATGGCATCACACAGTTGCTGCAGATTTGTCAGCTGCACATCCATGATGTGAATCTCCTGTTTCACCACATCCCAAAGGTGCTCTATTGGACTGAGATCTGGTGACCGTTTTGATCATTTGAGTACAGTGAACTCATTGTCATGTTCAAGAAACCAGTTTGAGATGATCTGAGCTTTGTGACATGGTGTGTTATCCTGCTGGAAGCAGCCATCAGAAAATGGGTACGCTGTGGTCGTAAAGTGGTGGACATGGTCAGCAACAATACTCAGGCAGGCTGTGGTGTTTAAATGATGCTCAGTTGATACTAAGGTGTGCTAAGAAAATATCCCCCACACCATTACACCACCACCACCAGCCTGAATCATTGATACAAGTCAGGATGGATCCATGCTTTCATGTTGTTTATGGCAAATTCTGACCCTACCATCTGAATGTTCATCAGACCAGGCAACATTTTTCCAATCTTCTATTGTGTAATTTTGATGAGCCCGTGCAAACTATAGCCTCAGTTTCCTGTTTTTCACTGACCTCTGGCACCAACGTGGCCCAGAGAACTGCCGCTCACTGGATATTTCCTCTTTTTTGGACCATTCTCTGCAAATCCTGGAGATGGTTGTGTGGGAAATCCCAGGAGATCGCCAGATTCTGAAATACTCAGACCAGCCCAACAGCCATGCCACGTTCAAAGTCACTTAAATCAGCTTTCTTTCCCATTGTGATGCTCAGTTTGAACTTCAGCAGGTTGTTGTGACCATGTCTACTTACCTAAATGCATTGAGTTGTTGCCATGTGATTGGCTGACGAGTAGTTGAACAGGTGTACCTAATGAAGCAGCTGGTGAGTGTATAGTATTCATAGTATAACAATATGCACTAAAAACTGTTGTGCAAATTTTTAAGCTCTGAATAATAGACTCCCCCTCATATGCCTCAAAGTGGTTTGGTCCACTGCCTACCATTTAATGTTCTTTACCTTTATCATTCAGTAGGATCAAATTTAATTACAGTTGTAGCCTCACTGCATTTTGTTAGCTCTGTTACCTCACTGTTCAATATTCACCTTCAAAGTAGCCACCATACTGTTACGAGAGAGCCATGTTTCCTGATGCACGCTAAAGGAGGCAGGAGGGCTGTCCACAATTAAAATGATTAGAACTCGCTGGATTTTCAACCATTTTTTCAAGTGGTGTGATTTGGTATTTATTTCTGATTTCCCATTGACCCCCTCCGACTGGTTCTTGATCCCTTGTGCCGGCACATTTTTAAAGAAAAAAAAAAATCCTGCTATGGTTTGAGAATTAGGATTAACTGTAGTGCGTCCTGTGACCACATGAAGTCTTAATATGAAACTCACTTGTTATAGAATATGCAAAACATATGCTCAAACACAAGCCTCCATAAAACAATGTACAATGTGAGCGATAAACTAAAACGTGCCCGTCACCATCAGTGCTTTAGCACTTTAGCAAGTCCTCCACTGTCACAAAGGATATTCTTACCTTGTTCAGCCTGTGCTGAAATTGTTTAAAAAGTGAAGGTTTAGGGGGTTTTTTGGCATGTCAAAACCAGTGATGTGAATTTGGTGATAAAAGGCTTTCTGAGCACATGTGATTAAAAATCATGCATGATGTCTGGCTGCAGGGTGGCGGGCTCCTGTCAGTGGGATGTGGAATACAGAAGAGATCTTTAGCCCTCGTGGTGCAGCAGCCCTTTGGAGCTCACTGTAGTTAATTAGTGGCATGGCCTCGGGACTTTTATCTGCTCTGTCTGTGTATGGGCGAGAGACAGAGAGATGGCACTGATGCTGCTCTGGGGAGCTGCTGTGACCTGTGTGTGTGTGTGTGTGTGAAGGGAATTTATAAGAGCATAGAGAGCTGGCTGCATGTTTGCATGCTGTGCATTGTTTATCTGCATGTGCTGCAGTGTGTGTGTGTGTGTATGAGAGCTACAAAGAGCTCATCAGGGTCATGGAGAGTTGGCAAGGGGCTGGCTGAGTGAAGCCTGATCCCCTCGTAGGAGGAAGTGAGTGAGTCAAACTGGGCATTAGAGCTAAATATTGCAGAGAAAAGGAAGAGGAGATGATGAAGAGCTCACATTACCCTCACTTTTCAAGATGAGCTCTCTAATTACCAGTCATTTAAATGACTTCTCCCCTTAATTCTGGTCTGCTGAGACTTCTGTGGTTAGAGAAATTGGCCTTTTTTCATTGAGGAATTTCTCTCTGCAGTGCTGTGCTGGAGCAAAATGGCTGTTTTAGGAAATCACTGCAGTTGTTTTATTCCAACCTAGAATAAATCCAACCTACACATACATACATACACACACACACACACACACACACACGCACACATACAGCTCCGGAAAAAATTAAGAGACCACTGCAAAATGGTCAAAATACCAAAAAAGGTCCAGTGTTTTCAGACCTCAAATAATGCAAAAAAACCAAGTTCATATTCATTTTTAAACAACACATTATAAATGTTTTAACTTAGGCTGTATATTGTAAAACACCCAAGAGTGGTTAAACTGTAGGAACATAAATACAATGTGAGCCAGGGTACCATGGATAAAAAATAATGGAACATATTTGTCACACTTTCATCTGTATTCTAGTAGGTTTGTTATTTTAGACCATAATTTGCCATTTTTTGTCTGCAGTTCTATACACGTCACAGTCAAAATCCTTAATGAACATACTTAAAATTTGTCATAGCAGTTGCTGCTGTGCTGTTGTGAAGAACTCTGCAATGTATTTAAAGATGTAAATGATTGAGATAAGTGTGCAAATGTGCCTGGAAACCCAAACTGTGCCTTCAAAATAAAATGCCTGAGGAGATTGAAAGTAAACTTTTCAGGTATTTGAGAGAAGCCAAGTTGCTGATCCATTTAGGCAAGGTGTGTTTTGATTCTGAAGCAGATGAGGGGGTCCAGCTCAAAATTTGTAACAACTGAGGCACAAAACTTTAATGTTATAAAGTGAGGGTTTTAAACAAAATAGAGATACAAGAATTCAGTAAAAGATCATTTTGCCACATGGGTAAAAATGAACTTGTCTTTCAACAATAAACAATCCCAGCAAATAACTGATAAATGTGCACAAGTCCTGTTTGGCACTGCAAAAAATACAGTGGTGAGTAAATTGAATCAAAATACCCACTTGTTGCAATTCAGATGGCCGCTGATTTTTATTTTTTTTTTTTTTTAAACAGGGGCGCCCTCTTGTGGCTTTTAATTTTGTGTGACTAGTAAATAAAGCACCCTGGGATGTTGTGTATCTGCTCATGTGTTATGAAATTGCAAAAGGAAAAACAAACACATCTTTTGAGTTTTTTAATGGTATGTTTATTTATTTTTTTAAATCTTTTTTTTCTTTAAAAAATGACAAGGTCCAAGTATCTTGGAAGCCCCGCCCTCACCCTCTGTTCCCCAGCCGGCTAGCTCGACTCTAAAGCAACCAGCAAAGAAAAATAGTCATATGGACAAATTGTAATATACACCCCATATACAGCAATACATAGTGGTCTACCATAATGTTACCAATAATATGCAACCTCCAATGAGGCTTCAATTCAAACTGTTGCCACTGATATGGTTCATTTCAATAGCAACTGTCAACCAATCAAGGTTGTATCTTTGACTAGTGTGGGTGGGGTTCAGGTTGCCATGGTGAGGCCACCAGCAGCTGCCTTTTTTATTTTTAATAAACACACCATTCAGGGCTCAGCTGATCATTGTAACACAAGGTGGCTTTCACTCAGCTGTGGACCTGAACCCCCCCCCCCCCAAACCAATCAGATTCAGCATAAGTGCAAAGTTTAGGAGGCACTGACACACACTGCTATCTCTAGGAGCCCGAGTAAACATCACCAACAGTCCCTCCTCACCTCTGATCTGTCCAGCTGTTTACTGAGGGTTGAAATGGGTTGAAAGTGACCTGCAGCTTTCGGCTGGTTTACTAAAACCTGGTTTTAATGCAGGTCAGGACACAGGAAAAGTCCACTTCAGGTCCATCAAGTCCATTGAATGACTTTAACATCTATGTTTCTTGCTATGTCACCTCACTTTGCATACAGTAACAACCAGTGAAAGACAGGGCAAACTGTGTATGTGTGTATTTGTGTGTCCGTGTGTATGTGTGTGTGTGTGCATGTGCCAGTGACATCCGCAGTGGTAGAGACAGCATAGAGAAGGTATATGTATGTGCGTGAAATAAAGACGGAGCCTGTACACAGTGTGAGCGACCGCGTGTCCATCTGTGTGCGTCTGCGAGAGGAGTTACAGACATGGCTACCAGTGCAGCTGAAGGTCTGTATTGTCCAGGAAGTCGGCCGAGAATACGCTCTGCGGCGTCTGAGGCGCCAGTGGAGTTAAACTCGTCCCTCCATCTCCATCGCGAGCTCCTCCTCCTCTCCCTCCTCCGTTGCCCTCGCTCCCTCCACTTGCACTCCCCACCATGTCCAGCCAGTCCATGCTGTCTAGGTTGGGGTCGCCAAAGTCCAGCCCTGAAGAATGAGGGGAGAAGCCCAGGTCGGATGTGTCCATGGGGGAGGGAGGGTGGTCCAGGATGCTGGGCGTGCTCAGCATCTGGCTGTGGAGGTCGTCGATCAGCGCCAGGCTGCCGTCAGACTCTATGCCCAGCAGTGGGGCACCCGTGGTGCTCTCCAGGAAGTCCTCTAGACGTCCACTGCCTGAGCAGGGCTCTCCCACTGAAGGCTCAGTGGAGATGAGGGGCTCTGTAGGGGTGGGAGGGGAGAGGTGGAGGGGGGATGGGGCAGTAGATGGAGAGGGTGGGTCAGAGTGGAGAGGGGCGAGGGAGGGGTCCGGGTTGGCCTTGAAGCCAGGGATTTCTGCAGGAGGAAAGAGAGAGATGTAAATGTCATTAAGACAGGCAGATTCATGATGTCTCGCTCTCATTAAACTGAGATCTCATCATTACCTCCACTTTTGAGTAGGATGTCAAACAGGTCGTCCATCTGCTGGCTGTTCACACCATTCTCCGACTAACAAAGAGAAACATATTATTCATTAGCCACCAATTAAACGTAAACACAGCACTGCTTTCTACACTATAACACAAACTCCATCTTAAAACACTCCAATAAACTGCACTTTTTTTAGCCTATTTTTCTCTGTCGGTAGTGTTTTTCTTAGTTCCGAGAATAACTGGTTAGCTGTAAATGAGATCGGATTTTACTGTAAAATCTTTAACATTAGCTGAAGGGTATTATTTGTCCCTAGTGACACTGTGAATATCATACAAAATATACAAAAACCAGGGATTCTTCACTGAAACACTGTAGGGTGCACTGTAGAGCTGGGTTACACA
Organism: Paratilapia polleni; assembly: GCA_015106735.1. Taxonomy (NCBI): domain Eukaryota; kingdom Metazoa; phylum Chordata; class Actinopteri; order Cichliformes; family Cichlidae; genus Paratilapia; species Paratilapia polleni. The sequence goes on along the minus strand of VUQI01003756.1, from coordinate 17,126 downwards.
GTCCATGTAAATGGCTTTTTGAAAATGATGTACATTTAGTGTGTAACACCAAAAATGGCTAGTAAATAATTACTGAAATACTCTTAACAATACAGGTCAATGGCAGCAAGAGAGGGAATGGGACGCTGGATTTTTCTGTTAGGTCATTGGGTCTGTTAGGATATCAATAACAGCAACCTAGTCTGCCACGGCTACCCATTTAATCCAACCCAACACCACTGCAACTACTCTGCACAAAATGTTATTGACATAAGTGCAAGAAGATGGAAAATGGAGTCACAGACAGGGAAAAGATCGATACTGCAAGACAGCTGGAAAGAAAAGACATGCTGGAGGACATACTTTGGAGCGTTGAGAAGGAAGGGAGGTGTTGGATTTGGGAGAGGGAGGGGTGAACAGTGTGTGCCGGTCATAAGGCGGACACACCTCCTCTTTCTGTCAGCGTGGTGTGATGAAGTGATGAAATGAGAAAAGAGAAGAAACAAGGGGATAAATTTAATGAACATGTGGAGAGGGAGACAACAGCAGAGATGACATGCTGAAGGCAACTCTGCCTGGAGTGGAGGAGGAGGAGGAAGTCCTGCTGGTGGTGTTACCTTGAGAGATGACATTAAGTTGCTTTGGCTTTCATTGTCTGACATGTCGTCGAAGAAAGGCTGCAGGTTGGGCGGAGCGGTGACCGACTGGTTGGGTTGTGGATCGCCGTTGGTGTCTAAGTGCAGCCCTGTTTTTTGTCCCTGAGGGCAAAGAGTGGCACATTTAGACTGTACAGCACACAGAAAAATGCTGAACACTCAACAGTGATTGGCTGCTCAAGTCTTATTATTGTATAACATGCTGATTTTTAGGATTTGTCAGTCCACAGTATGCTTTGAATGATTTTACACTGTCAGTGGCGACACCTTGTGGCACGAGGATGTTGCTGCTTGGAAGTTGAAGAAAAACAGTAACAGTTTTCAGGACTAAATTAGTAGAAATAGGTTTGGTATCTACAACAAACTGAAAGAAGAACTTAGGTAAAAAGTCAGTAAAAATGTTGGCTAAGTTACAGTCATCATTCTTTACATGTTCATATATGACTTAAAAATACTGTGTGTTTCATAGAGAAAGAGTCTTTGCTGTACCTTTTTGTTTGGTTGGCTCACAGGCTCGGCCTCTGGCTGATCTTTTGATTGGCTCTCTGTGCTGGTGAGTTTACTTGGAGTCGAATGCAATCTCTGAAAAATTACAAGTATACAAAGTTAAATACTCTGTCATACTATATAATATTACCAGTGTTTCCCACACATAAACAGTACATGCAGGACTCAGGAGCCCACCAAAGTATACTTTGCATTTTACTATATTTTTAATTTTTATTTTTCATCCATGGACAGTTCCCTCACTCTTATTTGGCTGGTGTCATTCAGCTACTCTCCAGAGAGCCTCTCGCTCTCACTATTAAACTGTGTCCACACTGGAAGAGATTCACAGCAACTTGGCAACCAGAGACCATAGAAAGTGAAGGACATTCGGGGACTTCAAGCAACTACGGGTGAAAAGAATGCCAGTGACGCAAATTGAGCAGGTCCCGAGATAAACCTTTCAACTTCGAGATGAGTGATTGAAGTGACTACCAATTAAAGCGTAGGATACTGTTGATTATTATACAGAGTACAGAGTATTCTGTCAATCAACAGTGTCCCGTAAATACTTTAGAGGGTTATCTAGGCAACCGGAGCCTGGAATGTCCACTAGCGTCTGACCACCAGCTTCAAAGTGATGTGCAACAAGCGAATTGCTCCCAGTGTGGACACAGCTTTATTATCATGAGCAAACAGAGTCCAGCTCCCATTGTTGTGGGCTGCAGCTGGTGATGGTAGCTCTTGTTCTGCTCTACATATTTGCTGCGAGCTAGACAGCTATTCTAACCAGAACCCACAGCAGGTGGAGAACTGGTTCAGCTACACCAACCTCACCAAGGCTGTGGAGAAGAACAAGGGCTACTATCGCTCACTGCAGTTCAAGGTAGGGGAGATGGAGGAACTGACTGACGAAGCAGCTGGTTATTTGTCACAAAGTATATAAAAACACTGACTATTATTATTACTATTATATCACGGTGCAGCGCACCATGTTTCCTGTACCTGCAGTGTGATGCGTCCATTGGTTTTGGCCAATGGGGACACTCCATTCTGTCCATCTGTGGTGGGACTGGTGAGAGCGATAAGGTAGTGGTTCCCGTTGCTGTCTGTGACCAGTGTAGGTGTACCACTGGCCTTAAGGAGATCTAATGAAATGGCTTGAGTGTGGACTGGAGTGCCGTTCTGTTGGTTGATGATGACTTGAGTCATCTGGAAACAGAAAAACGTTTTGTTTTTTTTATATGCATTCACTCATTAAGTATGTGCAGCATTTGTGCTTTCAGTCTTTACAGTTCTTACATTCATCCTAACGTTTAAATTTCCAGTATTACCTGTTGTGTGGTGGCTGCTGCCGTCTGCTGTTTCTGCTGCTGCCTCTGCTGAGCTTTCTGCTGCTTCCTCTGTTGAGTTTGGCTTAGTGCAGGCTTCTGGCTCGTCACCGTCTGGTTTTGGATCTGCACCTGTACCTGCTTTACCTGAACCTGGTTTTTCTGCTGAGCTTGGTGCTGCACTTGGGTTTGCTTGAGCTGGTTTTGCTGCACCTGCTTCTGCTGTGCGTGTTTCTGCTGCGCTAACCTCTGCTGGGCCTGGAGCTGTTTTTGTTGGGTCTGCTGTATGATAAGCTGCTGCAGCTGCTGCTGCTGCTGCAGCAGGATCTGAGCTTCTTTCTTTTGGTGTTGCTGTTTTTGAGGATTCAGTTTGGATTCTGCCACCTTTGGCAGTTGCGCCTGACTCTGCTGCTGCTTCGTTTGTAGCTGCTGTTTCTGTTGATCGGACTGTTGGACCTGCAGCCGGTGAATCTGCTGCAGCCTGAGCAGAGTCTCCTGCGAGCACTGCATTGGCTGGGCCTGCTTCTTTGATGATGCCTCCTCTGTTACTCCGTCCATTCCTTCCTCAGGCTCCACCTCCTTCTTCACCTTCAACACGATGCCATTAGGGAGCATAGGGGGCTGAATGGCTGAGGCTTTTATTAGAGTTTGGAGTTTAACCTCTGGGGATGTTTTGCTCTTGTCACTTCCTTCCCTCTTGACCACTATCCCGCCTGCCATCTTGCCCTGCTCCAGCTGGGACCTGAGGGTCTCCACCAGCCTCTGCTTCTGCCTCAGCATCCTGGTGAGCTCCTCAATCTGTTTGTCCTTCTCCTGGAGCATTTGGTCTTTGTCCATAGATGATGTGTCCATGGCTACTCCAGGCTCAGGAGATTGGACAGATGCAGGTGAGGACTTGGACAGGCTGCATGAGCTCTGGATCTCATCTTTGACTACCAGTGGAGAGACATTTGATGGGTGCTGAGGAGAGGGGTGCAGGGTGAGTTGGGTCAGCGGAGAGCTAACCTGAAGGACACACAAAAAAAAGGAGAGGATGTTAGGGGAAAAGTCTGGGGAAAGACAAACATGACTAAGTGTTTGCTCTAACAATAACAAAGGAAGGCATTAGTATAAATCTCACCATCTCTCCAAACATGTCTCCATTACAGCTCGTCTCATCTGGACTCATTCCAGCTAACGACCTCTCAGATGGAGTCGGCGACACGGGAGGGCTCGAGCTGGTGCTGCCAAACCGCATCACCCGCCCTGGAACCGTATGACCCACTGAGGACAGAGATAACTTGAATCCAATCTCTGCCGACTGGTGGTCAGGGGTAGAAGTTGTGGTGGGACAAGATGTGGTGGTGCTGGCAGCTGAGATCGTGCCCTGCAGGCCGGACTGCAAATTGCCATTTTTTGCAAGCGCTGCAGTTCCGCCATTTTGTTCTTGGTAGTTGCGGAGCCTCTCAATGAGATCATTCTTGGTGCCTGAGACGGTCAAACCCCGCAATTTCAGTTCTTGTTTCAGCTCAGCAACCTGGAGGATGGAAACACAAGCGGTACTCATACAGCATACATTGACTCAAAATGAAAATAAGCAAAAATTTTAAATGCTCAGTTCAGAGTGACTTTATTTAGCTGGACCTTTAAAGGGTGCGTCAGTGTTGACATGCTGATAAAAAATATGCCTTGTAAAAGTTTGCCTCAGACATTTTCTTTGTCTTTATCAGTTTCTCAAACTTTTGATTTCTGATGTGACTGAGTACAGATATAATAACTGAAACTACTTAACAAAAAAGTTGCAAATTCATTCCATGGGATTTAATTCATTCATTCATCTTCTTCACTGGCAATTACCCGATTTGGAATCAGTTGAGCCACAACTTTAAAATGACGCACTTTTTTAAAGCCAAAAGACCCATGACTGTGTGTAAACCAGTTTAGGATCCAAAAAGTTATTTGGTAACAGGACTGCATGCAAAACGTGACAGTAAACACTGAGACAAAAGGTTTAAGGAGCTTTAAAATGCACCTGTGTCAGCTTGTGGCTCACTGGGACACCATAACTGTCTAATGATCATGTCTTTGCTCTCTGATGGACTGAGTTTAACTGCTTCAGAGATTTGCTGATTTACAACTTCTGGATGAACCATAATTTTATAGAAACAAAACTTCAAGTAAACAAGATTCAATCCGCTGATGACTTCTTCATTCTCTCTCTCTTTTTTTTTTTTTTGGCTTTCCTGTCCCCTTAACTGCCTGGTGACTTTGCAGTGACTACAGAGCACAAACAACGCATGCAGGCTCCAGGTGAATTTTAAGCAGACTCGAAGAAAGTATAATAAGAACATCTACTCGTCTGTAGTGTCCTCAGCCATCGATGTGTGGATATAATCCCGACGGCTTGGACTACTGTGGATTTCCCTTTTAGAAAGGACCAAAATCAGAACTCTATTTTAAAAAAGTCAGGATCAATAGCCATTTTAGTTTAGGGGTGTCTTCTGGGCACAAAATTAGACCTTTGGTTTAAATTACCCAAAAAAGGCAGCACTACTTCAATGAAAAACAGCATTTTGTATAGTAAAATTCATGATAAGCTTAATAAATAAGCTTGATTTCTGGCGCTGGGTTAATTACTTTGAACTCGTCCAGGTTGGCTGGCAGAGTGGGTGGTTTGGCTCCTCCCACTGCAGTTTGGCTGTGACGGGCTGTCCCCGTTTGACTTGAGGAAGCTGTGGTGGTAGTCGTGTGAACGGTACGGGAGGGGGAAGGGCCAGAGTTGGTTGTGGGAGGCTGCTCTGTTTGTGGCCTGAAGAAAGACAAATAATAAAGTTGTAATAAAGAAAGATTATTGTACTTCTCTTGTTCTCTGGCAGACCACAGAGGAAAGCTCACTGGTTTAAGTACATATAAAACTGGTGAATTTGAAAATAAGTAGTCTAAAATGAAATATCTAAAAACACACAAGTGTAAAACATACCCAAAGTCAAAAAACACGTTTTTCATCACTGATATTTTACATTTAATTGCACCACAAGTCAAAAATGTAAACCTACACTGTAACTACTGGCTTAATATTAGAAAGAAAAATAAGGGTGTCAAACTTGTTGACTCTCAACCAAATCCACAGCAATTAGTCATCCTCACTTCCAAACCATACACATATACGCAAACCCTAGCATGCTCGACACTCACTTGGGAGGGGCAGGCAGGATGGTGTGGTAGTTGTAGTGCTGCTGCTGCTGACTGAGAATCTGCAGCTGCAAGAAGAGCTGCTGCTGCTGGAGGAGCTTTGCATAAGACGAATCCATCTGAGGCGGACGCTCCTTGTCTGCCTTCTGGTCTGGAGGGATGTACTGATGGTACTTCAGCTTCTTCACCTTCACACAGAAGAAGAAAATGTGTAATGTGTGTGCATTCTGTACATGTAGGTCAAATGATGCATGCTAATAAAGTAACTACAGCAAACCCTCTAAAATCCATTTTCTGGTGTGCTGAGGGCACTGTGGTTGCAGAAAATGGTATCTCTTCCTCTTTTACTATACATTTCTCCTAGTATGATTGTTCAATGTCGGAAAAAAAGTACTGAGGTTAGAGAGAAGCCCCTGTGCTAGGATTTAAAAGGAACAGAGACCAAAACCACAAAGAGCCCTTTCAAATCTAAGGAGTAACTTTCGATATTTGTCACTCAGCTTTGGGAGCAGCTTGATGGATTAGATATGAGACGAGTCAGACAAACTCTAAATCTAAATTCTTTAAAAGCTTTATTACAGTCATGATGTAGACAAAAAATTTATTGTTGACAACTGCTTTTACCCAGTGACTGTTTATAATTGATACTCTGTTCGGGTACTCTGTGAGGGCTGTAAATCATGTGTCAGTGTGTGTTAAAATGAAAACAAAACAAAGACCCCCCGCTGACCTTGGGTTTGCTGTCCTTTGCTTTCTTAGGTCTCTGTGGAGGGCGGTCTGAACTTGTCTTGGCCTGTGATTGCAGACAGAAAACCGTGAGAAACGGGGGTGGGGTACCAGGAAGGAAATGAAGAGATGCGGAGGGGTTAGGCAGTTATAAAGGCCCCATAAATAGAGATTAAAGTTAGTTATTTTTAAATCAAGAAGGCAGCAGGAGGTTCAACTCAGCGCACCTTGACCTGTCCAGCAGAGGGACGGGAGGATCCCGAAGTCATCGCTGTCCCGTTTGTGATTTTAGGCGACCCATTCACCAGGGGGGGAGGTGGTGGCAGAGGTGGTGGCGGAGGTGGAGGAGAAGGCTGTGTGAGAAACTGATGAGGAGACATTACTGTGGTTAATTGTGTGATCATGATGACAATCACTTGCTTTTGCTTCACTAATTGCTCTGCCCAATTCTTTCTGTTTTGTTTTGATTAAAACAACACGCCTCAGTAATACCTGTGTGGGGGAAACGTCCCCGTTCTGGGTGAGCACGTCTGAGGGGGAGACCTGAGGGACAGCACTCAGGGGAGAGTCGTGATTGGTCAGCTGGTCAGGTGACAGAGCATCACTGCTGTCTTCGTCCAAAGACGAGCTTTCTCCGCCGTTTCCCTTTGGAGAACCTGTGACTGAGCAGAAATATTTATACATTGAGTGAAACCACAAATTTGCTGGTGGCATCTTTTGCTGTGGTCGGTTAAAAGAGTGAATACAGGCCGGCGTTGTTTGGTAATTTCCACAGCTGCCGGAACCAGAGGATGCAACAGCTCAATTCCTGGCTTCCCCCCACCATTTCTCATCATCAAATAAAGTTTCTCTGAACTTAGTCACTGCTCTTTAGCAATGAGCAGTGAGCAATTTTAGAGAAGTTACAACACCGCGTGTTCTGTGTCTCATGTTTCAAAACAGGACTGTGTCCAAACAAAGCCGCTGTGTCGTTTCTGTTACAGAATCGGTTGTTTTGTTTATACACTCACCTGAGTGTAAATACCTGAATGTTGTAATTGCTCAGGTGTTCAGGCTGAATGGAAATCAAATTGTAGAGGTGGTGCAACTGCACACCAAGTCGCTGGTACAATGGCAACACAACAGTAGAGGCGAACATGTTTTAACTTGTAGTCATTACAAGGATGACGCTCAGCCTGAATGCACCTTAACCTGTCCAGTGTTTTGTGTTTGCATGTCTTGCTGGATCCAGCAGGTACACTTGCAAGTTCTTAATGTTGTGCAAGAGTATGTGTGAGCATCTCTGAACCACAACGCTTGCTGAAGTGTCGCAAATACACAAGATTGCACAATTTTTTTTTTTTTTTTTGCTTTATGCACAATTTACACTAATGTATGTCTCTTTTTTTTCATTTACTTGGAGAAATCATATGTTTAAGGAAGCACCCATCCAGCTTTTCAGGTCCAACACCTTGGCTTTAAGTATCTGCCCATACTGGGTACCAATCCCACACAAGTGTTCAATTAAAATGTATTCCTCACTCTGAGGAAGACACTGGGAATCATTCTTTTAACTCGACTTTAAACACGGTTTAAAACAAATGCATTCATGAATATAAATGTGCTGAAGTGACATTTATTAGTCAACAGTAAATGAGAATGAGACCAAAATAAACACAATGAAAAATAAAACGCTGTATTTATGTTATTTACCTAATTTATTTTCACTCCTTTCATTTCAGCTCATTGTGACTCATTACTGTGCTTTACCCTCATTTAAGGTCACGCCAGTTTCTCCTTTTCCTGCTCTGAGTTTAACTGTGGGTGCACCTCTTTACACACGGGAAGTGGAGCAGACGAGACACAGGTGAAAGGAAGATAACACCAATGGAGCTGAGAGCTTGTTGTGTTATCGTAGGTGCAATAAAAGCTTCGCAAAAGTGTTGAACCAAAGGTAACACGAGAGAGAGCGAGAGAAGCTGACGGGGAATGTGTCATCAACTGAGCTTTTGAGTCATATCAACTCACCTGACCACCGTTTGCAGTTAAATCACAAAATACTGCAAACATACAAACAGAACTAGAACTAGCTTCCTCCATGCTATGTTAGCTCTCTCTCTAGCAACTGGTGCACTGCTGCTGATGAGTGGCATCGTAAACACAGACTAACACAGACCTTAAATGAATACATTTTCTGTTATTGAACCATTCCTGTACTAAGACATGCACAAGTGAATGCTGATGAGGTGCGTGTCATTACCCAGCAGTGAGTGCTGCAGAGGGCAGCTGACAGACAGGATGTTCTTGTGGACTAGCTCGATGGGACCCGGTCTGTGAGAGATTTTGTCATTGAGGTCGTCGGCCAGTCGTGCTCTCTTCAGCTGCAGCTGCTTAGCCTGCAGAGATGGCTCTGCCGACGTCTCTGCAGAGGGCACAGCAGGACATCACGCATACGTGTACATTTATTTATCAAGTGATTCATTTTGATCTGCAGCAAAAATGAGATACCGCACATATAATCCGTTGCCTGTCTCTGTGGATCTGCTCAAAATATTACGGCTTTCTGAAGATCGATGATACTGAGTTTCAGGCCTATTCTAGCACTTCCTCAGTTTGAATTCAACCTCATTTTAAAAACTAAACCAAAAGGCAAACCAGCTGTTTGAAAATGACAACAAATGTGACACTTTAAACCACAAAGACAAACATAACATCAAAATGCATGGTGAAACTAAGAATGCTGCCTCATGAAGACAACATGCAAAAAACACATTTTATCAGTCTGCACTTACAGTCGCCGAATCACGTTAATGAGTTTCAACGTACAGAAGCAATGCTATCAAAGAAATTACTTCATACAGAACTGTGAACTAGGAACTATACATTAACCTTATCACAAAGGTATGGTTCCGTATTTGTTTACAGTATGCTTCCTTTTCTCATTTTCAACAAGTTTTGTGTATTTTACCTAACTTAAAACATGACTTTCTAAAAACACTACAGAACTGTGTCAGAGTTTTAAAGCACATTTGCACTCGTTGGCTAAAACTCACCCTCCAGAATGTGCATCCTGACCAGCTCGGAGCGCTCGGGACGACTCCGGATCTTCCTCTTTAGGTAGTCCTCGGTCTGGAGAGGAATCGCAAGCTATAAGTGTGAACTCCCAATTGCTTCAACACCTTAAACATACTATTCTGATAGTTTTCCATCTCTTTGGTTTCCACGTCACCCCGATCAGACTGTGACATCACACGTGTTCATTTTCAATACTTTTTGGCTCCACAGCTGACATCTGTGCAGCTCATAATTACTGTGCATGAACCTCTACAAACCAGAAATTACCCAATCACAACTCAATCAGTATGTGTGGCCTCATACTAAAATGCTACCTTACTATCTGTAAGCAATCAGGTTTGAATTAGTTTGTTCAAGTCTTGTTTTTTTGGGGGGGTTTTTGCCTCTCTATAGAAAATCCACTGAGAAAGCAGGAAACTCATTGTTCTTATGACTCTCACCCTTGCTCGCTCCAGACTCCTCCGCTGTTCGTGAAAGGCTGCTGGGCTCTTCAGCGCTGCATGGAGGGGGGGAGAGAAGCAAGATTAATGCAGTTTAGACAGACTGTGAAGGGAGTCGTGATGCTCTTTCAGCAAGCGAAAATGTGAGAACACGTACAGCTACAGTGAAAGACAGACTCAAAGCAGAAGTGGCTGCTGGCAGAGAAGGTCAGGAGTGCTATTCTAAACCACACACTCTGATGACAGCTTAGTAGGCAGATCAGCCTTTGCTGTGTGTGTGTGCGTGTATGTGCAGCCACCGCAGATATCGTTAAGAAAACCGTTACTGCAAACGTTTCCTCGGGTTTTTACTATGCTTTTCACATCAGCCGTGTTATGTTTATTGCCATTGTAGCTTGTACGCCAAGGCAGCTGCAGGAAGTGTCGAGATATCAGTGGTAGTGAGTTAGCTTAGATAAGCTTGACTTAAATGGAACAATGTGACTAAAATCATGAACATGGCTTTACCAAACATTCATTCAGCAGTTTCATTAACCTACTTCATTAACACACTAGTGGTTATTCAACACAAGTTTTCCACGTATTCCAAAAGTTTCCATGTATTCGTTCTCATAGTTTGAACTGAGAGATTTTTTGGACATTTTCGGCTTTGCTTTTCTCTGTGATATAAAATTACGCAGTGTTAGAAATGAAAAGAGGCACTAATAAAGATTTAGGTGAACCAGTTAGATATAGCCTAACAGTGCTTTCTGTGCTTTTTCTAAATCAGTACAACAACCCAGCTTATTAAGCTTAAGGTTATTTTACACAGAAAATGCTGTGTGAGCAGAGCAGACTAAATCTAAAAAAGGCTAAAGCGACAGGATTTCAGAGGTCAACTGTCTGCAATAAGCCTGGCAGACGGACTGTGCCTGAAGGACATCAATTCTTGATGAACAGAAGTCTGGAGTGGATCTTTAAAAAGGAGCGAGAAGACAGAGGAGAGAGTGATAAATAGATGGCTGCACACACAATGAAAGTCTACATTCATCACTTCATCGCTCAGCCGTGACTACGCGTAATGTACCTAGTGTATGGGGTGGGGTGGATGAATTTGTATATGGTGCATTTGTAAGTGGGGGGGTGGGGTGTATCAAACCTATTTTGGCTGGCTAGAACTGTGTAGAAAGAAAAACAAACTGTATTACCTTTGAGGAGAAAGAGGTGGTCAACGTGAAAAAGAGGTCCAAAACGTCACGTACCATATTGCATTTTATCTTAAACTTTTATAATTATTCAGTGTGGAAAAAACATTCCAGAAGCAATGAATTCAAAGAAGTTTTACAGTCCATCTCCTTCCTTCACAGCACTGAGCCTAAAAGACCGCTCCTATCCAAAGATGAAGAGTTAGACATCAAACTTACAGCTTTTAATATTAGAGACTTTTTAACCACGAATGTAAAGACGAGGGTTTAGAAAAGCTAAACGGACCAAGATGCCCACTCTGTATTAGGGGAAGGATATTGGGAGGACAGCGGCAGTTGCAGTGATGTAAGAGAGCAACCATTTGATTGGTCAAGAGTTGGCGAAATCCCTGCCAAGGGTGTTTGAGAGAGGATATTCTGGCTGTGGCAGGGCGTCAACTGTATGTGCACCACAGATGACTGGGTGGGGGTTCGGAAGCATTCCTCATGTCACAACCCCCGACGTTCAAAGAATACCAGTTGTAATATGACCAACCAACGGTCTAGATCACAATACAAACACCACAAGGACAAACTGATCCTATAAACTACTCAAGCACTGATTAACTGTTTCAATTTTATGTTAAATTAAAACAATATTTCTTGCATATGGGGGAGAGAAAGTTGGGCTGGAATTATTTTATTATATTAGACTCATATTAGCCTTTTATTGGAAAACAAATATCAGGCAGTGACCTTGTTCACTAAAAGAATGAAAGAATGGATTGTGACTTCTGTTTTGTGACTATTTTTTATCTTCTGTTGGCCTTTGAGTCCTTATGTCATTTCTTTGTTTGTTTACTTGTTTGTTAAAGGGGATCTCTTTATATGATGTCAGTGAGCGAGGATAACTGTACACAGTAGCCCCACCCACCTGCAGTTTAAACCTTCTGTTTGCAAGGGGCAGCCAATCAGAAGAAATATGGCTTAAAAGCAAAGAGAAGGGAGCTAAAACAGCTTCAGGTAGTGGATGTTATGAGGGGCTGAACACCTACTCCTTGTGGTTTGTGTAATTAATAAACACACCTGTACTATATAACTGGGTATACTCAAACATTTAAAAAAGAAAAGGAAAAGAAATCAGAGCGACAAAACAGGTACACCCATGGAACAAGCATCAAATTGAACTCTCAAAATGAGCTAGTGAATCAACACTTTTTCTTTCAAGATGGTGTCCCTAAAGCACATTCAAATTGAAACTTCACAGGGAAGAAAATACTAAAAAGTCATTTGAACATGCCAAGAGGAAGTGAAGACTTTCAGCACGAAAACACAATTTTTCTAAATTTCTAAATCTATTCTCATAGACTCTCATAGAGCATTCTCTTAGAGCACAGGAACTAAAACTGTTTGAACTTTCCCCTCTGGGGCAACGCCATCACCGACACTGAACCTATGATCTCCAGCTTGACTATAAAAACACTGGTGACCTTTTGACACACTGTCCATTTATTCATATAGCACATTCACAAGCTACGTCAATCCAAAAAAATTACAGATTTGTTGGCTTTCTTAACTGATGATTTTGACAAAGTGTTTCACTCAAAGGTGGACAGTCAAGTTCCCTGCTCAAGGACCTCTAGACAGGGTTAAACAGAGAGTGGAAAGTTATTCATTCACACCACCTACAGCTGCAAAACCAGTGTGGGGATTTGATACCACAGAAGTGGCAGGAACTGACCCTACATATGTTCCCAGCCATAAATGTCTCCTTTACAGCCAGGAAGCTTGGTAGAAACTGACAGAAAAAACTGACTGATTATTTATGTCGCCTTTGATGGTTCTAGGTTGGGCAAAACAAGCCATGAGGTGACAGTGTGATTTGAATTTTTACTTATTTTTTTATGTTTCATAAACCCAGCGAATATGTTAATAAAATCACAAAATACTACCTGGAGAGTCGTTCATGAATACAGTGACTATTTTTTTCTTTGCTAAAAAGTGTTCATTTGTACAGCAGCTATGTGGAACAGTTACCATGAAAATAAATAGAAGATGATGTGAGCGAAGAGAGCAGTTCATGTGATCTTTACTGACCTGTAACTCAACAGCGAACTTGACGCCTCAGCAGCTTTTGCTCTACCTTTTTGCATCTCTGGGCAACAGTTTAAAAAAGGGGGCTTTCTGCAGTCAACAAAGTCATCAACTTGGGAGTAATCTTAAGAATCTCATTTAAACCCATGCCATTTGTTTCTCAGAGTTATGCCTTTTCTTTCTCTTGGAATCTCCACAGAGGAGTAAATGGAGAGTGAAATACTCCACCAAAACATGCTGATCCCAAAGCAGCAACAGTCTGGCATGAAGCCTGCTGCAGAAAGAGGACAGAGAGAGATTTACTGTAACCGCTAAATGGTTCACTGTAAGACCCCATCCTGCCCACCAAAACAAGCCCTTCGTCATCACTTCAGGGTATTCTTATACACCTAACCCTTACATTTTTATGCAAACTGACCCAGACACATTGGGGCCTTATTGACAGCTTTAGCCAACAGCAGGTGCAATTTTCCAATGGGAGCTGCCTTTGTCCACAAAAGAAAAAAAAAAAAAAAAAAAAAAAAATGACAAAAA
>VUQI01003749.1:0-10193 GCA_015106735.1 Paratilapia polleni | reverse complement strand
ATGATTAAATGCAAATGGTGTATAAACACATGGAGAGTGAAAGGAAGTGAGGAAGAGGAAGTGCTCAGTGCATCATGGGAAGCCCCCAGCAGCCTAAGCCTATTGCAGCTTAACTAAGGGATGGTTCAGGGTCCCCTGATCCAGCCCTAACTATAAGCTCTATCAAAAAGGAAAGTTTTAAGCCTAATCTTAAAAGTAGAGAGGGTGTCTGTCTCCCAAATCCAAACTGGGAGCTGGTTCCACAGGAGAGGGGCCTGAAAGCTGAAGGCTCTTCCTCCCATTCTACTTTTAAATACCCTAGGAACCACGAGTAAGCCTGCAGTCTGAGAGCGAAGTGCTCTATTGGGATAATATGGTACTATGAGGTCTTTAAGATAAGATGGGGCCTGATTTTTTAAGACTTTGTATGTGAGGAGAAGGATTTTAAATTCAATTCTGGATTTAACTGGTAGCCAATGAAGAGAAGCTAACATGGGAGAAATATGGTCTCTCTTTCTAGTCCCCATCAGTACTCTTGCTGCAACATTCTGGATTAATTGAAGGCAGAACACTATTCTGAAACTTAGCCTTACTTCTAACCTTGTAAATTATAGCATTTCTAGTATTTTGTATCTTGTGTTTTATCATTTTATTTACTGCTACTTAAGACTTATATTTATTCAGTTATAGTGATAACAGTCTTTGGTGGTAACATGAGGATTTTTTCCTCTCTCCTGTAACCAGCAACATCACAACTGAAGACAATAATCTATACTTTTTTTAAAATTCTTTTAAGAAGTGAACAATTAGAGATTCTAGATATACTTCATTATCACACAAAATGAGGACAGTAGCAACAGTTTCAGAGGAACAACAACCCCAGCTGGGTTCATTGATCTGGTTAGTTCACTGATGTTTATCTACCAAAAGCCGTTCAGTTATTCAAGGTCCATGGCTCTAATAAGTTATTGTGTTAAAAATATAAAGGTTGTACTTCATGACTAATTGCAGCAACAAATGTTGCAAAAAGAAATGCCACTGATTAACCAGCTATTGCCTCAAATCATCCTGTCAATAAAGCTGTTCTCCAACATCTCACCTTATGGTCCAAAGGCTTTGGTAATTGTTTAAAAAATAAATTTAATCTTTGATAAAGGCATTTTAAAAAATGGTTGAATCAGTGGCAATCATGAGCACCACCCAGTGTCTGATGGAGGTAAATATTTTTTTTAAGCATGACATAATCTTCTCCTCCATTTTCAGCAGTGTTCTGTTCATCCAGCAGCTCTGCTTAATCTGTTGCCATATATCTTAGTGTTAGAGTATATGAAATATTTATGTGTGACACAGGAGAAATGTGTTCCTGCTTACATCTGCTCAACACTAGTAGGAAGAGTGTCTGATTACTGCACATTCTGTTGTATTTTTATAAAGGCCAACTGAGACCCTTAAGTGGTAGCAAAGATCTTGGCCCATTTGCACAAGAATCTGTGCAAGCTGGTAGACTGAAGGAGTTTGTTTCTGTAGTTACTAAGCTCACTGTGTATGGCAACCACTACTCTCAAATAGGCACTCCAGGTTTGGGGCGCCGTATAAAACCTAGTCAGTCAAAAGACTGGTATCAAGCAAAGCTGAACTAACTGCAAGCTGAACTATGTGCCCATCTTAACCTTTCTGAGTCATCACAAATGTCAGCTAAAGACCTGGAAGAATCTGGAGGGATTTGGTGAAGAACTATTACAGGATGCAGTTGGTGACAAAATTACTAAAGACATGATTCAAAGCTCCCCCTGTCACAACTAGAAAAAAAAACAAAAAGAAAAGACAAAACACTAAATATAGTTATTGATAATATGCATGAATGCAGCTCAAATAGGACGAAGTGCAGTAATAGACCAGCAGATGGAGACAAAGACTTCCTAATGATCAGCTCTGCTCACTGGGCTGCCACCAAACTGTCACTATTTAAACTTTATTTTCATGTTTTTTAAATCTTGTTGTTTTGTTATTTGTTTTTATGTATTTTGTATTTTTGATGTGGTTAAAATTCATTGTTTTGACACAGTCTTTGTGTAATTTTATAAAATCCAACTGATATCATTTGCCATCCAATGCCAACAATGCATAGTTACATTTTGAAGGGTTTTTTCTCATAATGTTGGAACCTGTAGATAAATCCAAAATTTCCCAACTTTATTTTGAATTTCTTCTCTTCCTGTTTGTTTCAAGTGTCATTAAATATAAAACAAGTGGCAGCATGTACAGTCCAAATATTTTAGTACGTCTTGTTAGCAAGCAAGTTTACAACTGACAATGACAATGAAATGTGCTGTCTTATTAACAGTGAGAGTCAATGAAAAATTCAATATCCTGACTTCATGTGTGGGCCGATGGCTGTTAGCAAGTGTTTGCACATGCATATATGAATGCTTGCCCTCTGACATCAGAGTGTAATAAACCATATTTAAGGAGTTGTATATGTGCAGCAGTCATGTGGTTTTTACCAATGTTACAGTGTACACACATAAACAAAATGTCCCATAATACTCATGTATGTCTACTTAGCATATATGAGCAAATAATGTTTTTTCTTTAATTCTTGTCCTAATGAAGACTAAGTCTCTGTAAGAGTATACAAGAATGAACCACATGCTATCTATTTTTTCCCAGTTTTGCTCCACAATTACAGTTTAACACATGGGTGAAAAACATCTCCATTATATCAAGTTAATCAGTTCATCAATAATAAGTTAAATCAGCAATATGCACTCACTGGCCACTTCATTACGTACACCTGTTCAACTGCTCGTTCGAGCAATCATCTAATCAGCCAATCAATGGCAGCAGGTCTGTGCATTTAGACATGTAGGCATGGTCAAAACTACCTGCCAAAGTTAAAACCGAATATCAGAATGGGGGGAAAAGATGATTTAAGTGCCTTTGAACGTGGCATTGTTGTTGGTGCCAGACAGGCTGGTCTGAGTATTTCAGAAACTGCTGATCTGCTGGAATTTTCCTGCACAACAATCTCTAGGATTTACAGAGAATGGTCTGAAAAAGAGAAAATGTCCAGTGAGCGGCAGTTCGCTGGGTTAAAATGCATTGGTGATGTCAGAGGTCAGAGGAGAACGGCCAGACTGCTTCCAGCTGATAGGAAGGCAACAGTAAATCAAATAACCACTCATTACAACAAAGGTATGCAGAAGAGCCTCTCTGAAAGCACAAAATGTCAAATCTTGAAGCAGATGGGGCTACAACAGAAGAAGACCACACCGGTGCCACTCACGTCAGCTACGAACAGGTTAGTGAGGCTACAGTTCACAGGGGCTCACCAAAACTGGCCAGTAGAGCATTGGAAAAAATGTTACCTAGTCTTGATCAAATCTGCAGCAACTGTGTGATGCCGTCATGTCAATATGGACCATCGTCTCTGAGGAATATTTCTAACACCTAGTTTAATCTATTCCATGAAGAATTAAGGCAGTTCTAAAGGTAGAAGGATGTCCACCCAGTGCTAACAAGGTGTACCTAATAAAGTGTCCAGTGAGTGTCAAATGTGCATTTTATATTGTTGGTATAATGAACATGGTAATTGAAGAAGCTTTCATTTTTGATTGCCATTTTTACTGGTCTACAAGATGCTATATTGCATTAAAAATGCTTATCTTTTCATTCAGAGAAAGACTGAGTTCATCCTAACTTGCTGGGGGCTGTAAATCATGTAACTGGAAAATAACATTGTGGAGTGGCCAATTTACTCTTCTGGTGATAACATTGTGTACAAATGAATTTTTATGTGCACGTCCATTTGTTTGCTTACAAGTTTGTGTTGAGCTCGTGAAGAAGGGCAGAGTGTGTACTGATCCAGTTACCTATTAACAGACACATTGGGTCAACTTGTATTACCTTGCTTCTTTTGTTTGAAGTAAAACCCTATTCTGTGGTTTTACTGCTTCAAACTCTCCTTTTAGTTTGCATGCATTCTCTGCTTGCTGCTTGCTCTTTACCATCAGCACACTGGAGCAGCACTAGGCTGGAAGGTTTTATAATTACACTATAAGCTCTCTGAGGTTATACTAAATCATTAGTGGATAACCAAACCTTACAACAAATACAAATTTTCAAGGCAAATTGGACAACAAATCATTTAACAATTATTTAACTCTGAACTGAAAATGTCAACCTGCAAGTGTTACAAGATGATAATTCAGATGATCACAATCATTAGGATTCACCTTCATTAAACTCTAAATCTCAGTATCAAATATGGGCCAGTCAGCCTTGTTCATATATAGGTATTTAACTGGATAGGTTCCTATTGGCCCAAGATGAGAAGTCATGGCCTTATGAAAGATAGTTGTATCACAGTACATTTCATTGTAATCCTTTATTTAGATAAATCACAAACAAATAAAAAATGTTACAATCCTGTTGTTAGTGGAAAAGTCATGTTATTTAGAGATAGTTTACTAGATAAATAAAAATCTGAACCTGCTGGTGGGACTAGATGAAAGATTTGATGATTACCAAAGCCCAAAATAATAATCATCTTATGAGTATTAATGTAAGCAGTACTGTGACAATACTGTACTATAATATTAGTATGCATGCTATAGTAATAGTGTAGTATATATTGATTTCCTAAGATAGGATGGCCTAGGCTAGGATAAAAATCAATTAACTTCAGAAAAGGATTGGTGGCATGCATGGTTAAAATTACTGTAATTACTGTAGGTGATAGGATGTATACAGTGGTCTCTGGTCACAAGCCTTAATACAAAACATAGGTATTTCACTATCATCTTACTGTTAAGAGAAAGGGGACAGTTAATATTCGAACAAATACAATGTACTTTAGTGTCTTAAAATTTAGTTAAGCAGAAGCATTCACTGCATGAATGAAAATATGAGCAGTGATAGCAATCACACTTTGTCAGAACAAGAGTGTTTGAATTGAATGCCTGATAATAAAAACATCCAAGACTTTTTTTAATACCCATTGTATGGAATAAAAAAAAAAACAAAAGTAGGATCTGGGGGTCTGGTTCTTATTATCAGACCATACTTAAAGTTTACTTCTTGGAGTGAAAGAAAGTTATCAATGCATTCCTGCTGTTTGCATAGTTTCTCTAGTGAAAGATGGACTTGGACAAGCAGCGATAGGATTCAGGTCAATGTTTACCTCTCACCTTTCTTATCGGGCTGGAAGTTTGCCCTCCACCCAGTCTTAAAGCCCCTTGACTCTCTTCCTCTCTTCTCTTCATTGCAGATCCAACTATTGAGCAACAGTCTGATTAGAACATTAACAAAGTGAGACCTATAAGAACCAAAACCACAAAAATACAAGATGCCAGTGATTTTATGTTTACCTCTGCTGCAGGTGGAGAACAGACTGAAAGGCCCTGCAGAAGAATGTGTATTATGAACTTGAAAGATTGAGCATTGTGTTGCTGACTATTAACCTTTTTCAGAGGTTAACCTAATCCTGCATGTAACTAACATTGCCTGCTTTGAGGGGAGGGAAAAAGGGATGGGTCGACAGATGGAGCCAAAAAGAAAGATAAGAAGTAAACAGTCAGAGTTGCTCAAAAGAGAAATCCACCTTAAAACGCTGCAATATATCTTGCAAGTTCTGGATTGTCATTTCTCTGGACATATTGATGTGATGGACATGTGATTTTGAGACATTTTGAGAAGCACATAAAGAAAATAGGTTCCTCTAAACAAGCAGGACTTTATAAATTATTTTCATGATAAAATAATAATTATGATTTATAATACCTTGGGTGTTGATTATTTATGCATTCAACCTTTTTACAGATCTGTTCTTAGTGTGCCCGTGGCCAATTTCTAATCCACCACACAATCAAACACTCTTCTTCTGTGCCATCTATCTCTTGGCGTTCAGTATTACTGTGGCTGATACACCAAGGCAGCAGTGCCAAAGAGCCCCTTGTGTGCAGCTGTGTGATGCCAGTATTTGATTCCCTGGGATGAGAACGCTGTGGGAAAAGCATGCTCCTTACATGGTACCAAGGATGCTGAGAGCAGGACTCTCCAGATTACCGCTGCTAAGGACACGAGGTCCTGCAGGAGGGGACTGGTGTAACAAACTTTGGGTATACGGAGTCAAGAGGAAAAAGTGCACAGAGGCAGAAGATAGGTAAGTAGGCTAGGCTGCTAACTTAGCTAAAGGTTAGCACAACCAGGTTAGCTGCCTTTTCTGGCCAGTGTTTACCCATTAATTAGACCTGCTCTGGCTAAGGTTAAGGGCGCAAAAGATTTGGAACTGTCGTGACTGCAACTTTAAAGAATACTGCACCTTCTGTACACAAATTCCTCTGATTGAGAAAAACTCTTGTGTTGTTGCCCTTACTTGATGTTTAGCAGTGTTGATGACTTAATAGTTTTTGATCGAAAGCCAGTTCAACCCATTTGGACAGAGGTTTAGCTGCTAGTTAGACTTCTTCATGGAAAAAGATAGCATTTGCTTTACTCTAATACAACTTGTAAGAGTGGCTTATATTAAGTTATATTTTTCTGTGCTGAAGTGGCATTTTGGTGTGGAAATTACACTTTTCATTGCTGCTATGGGCCATGATTCAGTATTCTAAGGTTAAGTGGGTCGATGATACAGAATGGAAAAAAATGAAGGCAAATGAATACACTTTATTCAGCTGAAGCACACATAATAAAAACTAATAAAAGAAATCTGGTTTGTAGTGAGATGATGATTTTCTGTTTGTTGTACAATTGATTGATGGGCTCAGTTCCAGTACCCACCTGTAATTACCACTTGTAGCCACAGAGGCTGCTGTTGCCGCTACCCAACAAACTCCACAAACTCTGGGAAATAGGAGTCAGATTTTTTTTTAGTTGGTGGAGGCAGTAGCAAGGCTAAGCTGATTAGTGTGTTCCACTCACGAGGTGGCCAGAAACATGATTTACATTGAATGCTAATGATGCCCTGTGTCCATATGATCCACAGCTAAGCAACTGCTATTTCAACTATAAGTGGTAATATATCAGTGTTTGACTTGATGCATGCTCAGTCATCCAGGAAGGGATTTCCCAGAAAGTTGATTCTGTTCATCAGGACGTAGCGTTTTCAGTGGGAGAAACGTTTCATCACTCATACAAGTGACTTCTTCAGTCTTAGCTGACTGCAGGTTTCCCCAGCCTTATAACCAGTACATCATAATGACCTAAACTAGAAAGTCGTACATCTTTCACCATCTTACAATGCTGTGATTGCAGCCATTTCCCAACTCTCTGTGAATGGTACTCATGGCCATTGATCAATTGTCATGACAATTTGCATATTAATGATCATGAAACTGACCTCACAGCCCATTGTTAGTCAATGGTTCTAGTTTCGGCCATTATGCAAATGTACTGTTCATAAGGTTGGGGAAACCTGCAGTCAGCTGAGACTGAAGAAGTCACTTGGATGAGCGATGAAACGTTTCTCCCACTGAAAACGCTACATCCAAATGAACAGAATCAACTTTCTGGGAAAATCAGTGTTTGCCTGTTATTCATCTGCTAAGTGGTGAAGTCTTTGTTCTTTGTTCTTACAATAGCATAGATGGTATTCTTTCCAACTCTGTGTGTGCATGTGTTTGTGTGTGTATGATGGTAAAATGAGGTCCTACTGTAGCAGGAACAGCTACTTTGGCAGATGTGTATACAGCTACCTGGTTTTATTCTCTGTGTGGGCGGATATTGTCAACACATTAGCGTCACAACTATGTAAGATATGGTCATAAAATTTTGCACATGCATAGTTGAGATCAGAATGAAGGATGAGTTTAAAGGTGAGTGTCGTACAGCCCTTGAGTATTGAGTACTCAGTAATCATGTAGCAATGACTACTGAGTACTCATGGGTTGTGACGTCATTATGTTGACAGACGACGGTTGTTGCCAAACACAGCAATGTATATATACATATTTTTTTTACGTCAGTGGTGTATGACTCTGTGTGTATGGATCCGTGTGTGTGCGTGACAAACCCTGGCCTTGCCCCATCCAGCAGTCAGGACAAAGGCACGCCGTC
The DNA here is from genome assembly GCA_015106735.1 of Paratilapia polleni. Taxonomy (NCBI): domain Eukaryota; kingdom Metazoa; phylum Chordata; class Actinopteri; order Cichliformes; family Cichlidae; genus Paratilapia; species Paratilapia polleni. The sequence continues at coordinate 2,156 of VUQI01003749.1, read as the reverse complement.
CCACAGCAGACAGAGAGTCTGCAGCCAGAGTGAACACAGAGATAAATTATGTCGACTAATGGCTCATCAAACTGTCACACTGAGCCCAGACAATGCACGCAGTACTGTGCAACCCCAGAATAATAATAAGATAACATAGAAGCAAAAGGAAGACTGTACTTAAAATTGTCGGATGTGTGTCACTCAGGGTTGCTCAAAGAGAAGCATGAGCTGCACAGGCTGTCCTGACTGAGTGATTAATGTGTGTATACTGTATGTGTCATTATGTAGACTGAATAAAATGGAGGAAGTTCTTTAGAGTAGAGGTATTAGCCTTGTTTGGATTTGCAGAAAGTTTACATGCAAATCCACGTCCCTTTTACAATATATGAAGAGATAAATACTTCAATTTTCTGTTGCCTTTATTTGAAAATAAGGGTGAATCCAGTGTGCCCCCTTAGCTGTTAGTGGGGATATTAGTGATGCTAGAGGGCATCATATGATGAAAAGAAGCATGGAGTTAACCTGTCAAAACAAAACAAGCAAACAATCTTTATAATATAATCAAGAAAAAAAGATGTCAATTTGGGCAGGTAAAAAAGATCCAAAAGTTCAGTGGGGTATAATGAATCATAGTGGGCATCCAATTTCACGCAATATCAAAAGTCTTTCATATTTCTTGTTTCTAAAGTGTCACAATTAATTTTTAAAATCCAAACAAACCAAAATAAGACTTTATAGCTAAAATAGATACATTTGTTATGTTTTACATGTATTATTTAATTTCATGGAAACTAAAAGTTTGGTAGATTTAAGGAAAATCTTTCGGATAACTGCCTCCAGCCCTTTAAAGGGAAACACTGAGCAACAGTAGTGTAACATCAGCTACTGTACTTGTGATATTCTTTCATCCATCATTCTGATTGCCACATCCCCTTGACCACCATCCATCTAGGTCATGGCTGGCTTTGCCTTAGCAAGATATCTTTTAGTACTTACCATTATGTCAAACTATTTTTTCTTTATTTCCTCATCAATGTGCTGCTCTGAAATATTGTTGGCAGCTTTACTAATGTTTTGTAATTTAAGCACTAAGCACTACTAACACTGCAAAATGTATGTTGTCATCTCCTGATATCTGACTGCAGGACATGAAGGTTGCCATTTAATGGGCTGATAACATTTGAAACAGGCTAAGGTCAACAGTGTGAGCTTTCTCTTCTTATTGGGATGAGAACTTGATTACAAATAGAATGAAACAGATATAAAGGAATTTGGAAGGAATTTACTAAGTTAGTTAAAAAAGTGGGGCCCTTGTGGATAAAAGTCTTTGTGGACACTTAACCTTCAAGTAGGTATAATGAAGTTTTACAGTAGTAATAAACAGCTCTAGTGAAGGTTACTAATGATCTTCTTATGGCCTCTGACAGTGGACTCATCTCTATGCTTGTCCTGTTAGAAATCAGTGCAGCATTCAACAACATTGACCACAATATTTTACTGCAGAGATTAGAACATACCTTGGGCATCAAAGGAATTGCGTTGCAGTGGTTTGAATCATATTTATCGAATAGACTCCAATTTGTTCATGTAAATGGGGAGTCTTCTTCACACTCTAAAGTTAATTATGGAGTTCCACAGGGTTCTGTGCTGGGACCAATTCTATTTACATTATACATGCTTCCCTTAGGCAGTATTATTAGAAAACATAACATACATTTTCATTGCTAAAAACATGCATTTTCATTTCATTTCATTGCCCAGCTGTATTTATCCATGAAGCCAGATGACACACACCAATTAGTTAAACTACAGGCATGTCTTAAGATATAAAGGTCTGGATGACCTGCCCGGACCCTGGACTTCACTAACCTAAGCCTTTACTTGAGCCTTTGTGAACTTTGTGTTTTTGTAAATAAAACTTGTGAAATTTTTTCGCAAGAGTCCTGCGATTGAGTCCAACCTACCTGAGTGGCCATGACATCTAATTTCCTACTTCTAAATTCAGATAAAACTGAGGTTATTGTACTGGGCCCTAAAATGGGCCCAGTACAATAACCTCTCTCTCCTATAACTCTGTCTCTCTCCTATAGGTGTGCCTTTTGTCCTGTCTCCCTCTGCTCTCTTCTGTTTCCCCTCATCCCCAACCGGTCGCGGCAGATGGCTGCCCCTCCCTG
>VUQI01003746.1:0-14938 GCA_015106735.1 Paratilapia polleni | reverse complement strand
GAGAGGGGGGGTGGGGGTGCTGGTGGGGGTGGGGGGGGGGGGGGGGGGGGGGGGGGGGGGGGGGGGGGGGGGGGGGGGGGGGGGTTGCTTGGGTTGTTTGGCTAGGAAACTATTCTGCACTTGTCTTGACTCCTCTTTAATCTCTCTAATTGGAATTGGGGGTCCAAGAGTTGAGAGCTGCCAGATCTTTGTGGTCATCGCTTGGTGAAGTGACGAGGTCAGAAGAGCAGTTACCCAAAGTGATTTCCTTCCCTACACTTTGTTCTCTTGGCTCTCGGGCCCCCAACAGATCCATTCTCTCCTCATTTACGGTGCCTACCTGCTTGATGTTTGTTTACATTGCATGTGCCTGCAGTTGTTATTCCTCTTCAGACTTTTTCCTTGTTAAGCGTTATTGTTAGGAAATAGGAAATACCCTTTACCAAATGGTAAAGTACTGGGTTTCACACTGCTACTTGCTTACACTTGCACAGGATGGACTGTTAAAACAAAAAGAGGCATATCAAATTTTTTTCTTTTACTTTTTCGTGTGCAGGCATCTGGTACTTTCCCAGCTTCATATGTGGAAACCATAGTTCTTAAACCTTTAAGCTGTAATGTCTATAATGATACGTGTGAATGTGGTAGTACAGAACTCTTGGGTATGGTGTATCATATGGACTCAGGGCTTGTTTTATGATGGAAAGTGTAAGACAGGAGCGCTGCATGTGTTTTAACAGCTGTTGTTTCTGCCTGCAGGGAGGCTACAGAACCCTAGTGTTTTTCAAAGAAATTCTGCCTCATTGTATCCAATTCTCATTGCAGGGATGAGCAATTTTTGAAAGAATCAGGTCGTGATTTATGTATGGTTCGAATCCAAATTTTGTGCTAGTGTATTTTAAGGCTGCAAAGCTAGATATTTGTGCAAACATAACTCATTTTCTAAGCAATGCTGAACAGTCCCATGCGCACAGGAAAAAAAAATAACTGTAATGTGTGGGATCGTAAAACACTAACGGGTAAATACTAACCATAATAATGGATTTTCACATTGAGATCATTAAAGTGTTAAAGTTTCCTCCATATGCATCAATTATGGTATTCGGCGGTCTGCGTCACGACCGCGTGTGACGAGAGAATCACAACAGTTTATTGGACCAATGAGACGTGGTTGCTGCGGAACCTATTCACCCCACAGCTACACAGCCCGCATTTCAAAGCGACTGCAGTTGGAATGGATGTGGGTTAAAACTGAAAGCGCACGAGTGACTTTAGGATCAAGTAGTTTGAGTTGCATTTAGAAGAAATAAATGTTCTAGATCTTTATTTTAACTAAAGTTCACCAGAATTTTATATCGTTTTTGTTGCTGCTGGGGGACAGATGCAAACGTGAAGCCTCCAAATAAAGAACTGCGCGGACAGGCAAAAAAAACGGGAAACTTTATATGGATTTTGGAACTTTTAAGATCTTAATGTGATGTGCCTGTTATGGCCATCCTTGCTGAGCAGCTACTTACTTTGTGGCGCCCCGCTGACTTTAAGTCACCAACTGTGCTGTGATATAAAAACATCAGGGAGTAGCTCTCTAACTCTTGATGCAACGGGATGGAATAACTTTTTTAAGATTCATTCTCGGAGGAAATGGGAAGTTCTGCCATATTGATGGAGCGAGCAGTAGTTTTTATATACAGTGCACTGATTCTAATCATCGGTCTCTGTGTCGGATCTCCTAACCACAGCCATCGACTGGTTTGCTGGAAAGCCATCCTTAAGTGCCATGCAGAGCCGGAGTGCCATTACGCCTATGATCAGTACATCTACGCCTGTGCATCTGTTCTCAGCGGAGAACGCAAGAGGTGTCCCAGTCACTGCATATCCTCTCTGATTCAGCTCAATTTAACCCAGAGCGGCCCGGCTCTGGAGGACTGTGACTGCGCCCAGGACCCGGTCTGCAGAAACACCAAACGAACCATCGAACCGTGTCTGCCGCGGACCAGAACCATGGGCTGCACCGAGGCCCGACTGCAGTGTGAAATGGACCCGTATTGCAATATCGCTATGAAGGATTATTTGTTTCACTGCCGTAAACTTTTCGGTGGAGAAAGGTGCTCGGATGCATGTCGCAAAGTAATAGCCAACATGCGCTCCATACCTAAAGCGCAACAGCTGGACACCTGCGTGTGTGACGGCGCTGAGAGGAACATATGTGAGTATATCAAAGTCAGCATGAAAACTTTCTGCTCGGATTCTAGTGACAGGTACGCGGGAAGCGGATTTTCAGACTCTGAGGAGGATACTGAGGACGATTATATCGATCAGGAGGATGAACTATATGTGGAAAACTCAAGTGACACCCCGCATTTTCAGACTGTGTTTAATACCCTGACCACCATTTTGGTTTTAACCAAAATTATCTGAAAAGTGTCTGCCATTAGGGGCAGTTAGATGGAAAGTAGCCTAGTCAGTGGGAATCGACACCAGAAGCACTCACCAAACTAAAAATCTGCGTTGTTGTAATCAGTATATTCTGTCGATAAACTAACATTTTGAGCCTTTTAAATTCAACCAAAACCTTCATTCCTACACAAATGTATTTAAAACAGGGCATACTATGTTTCTCAGTCACTCCTGTCAAAAGCATGCAAATGACAGTTGTGGATCAGATAGTAGGTTGTATTTATATTTCAGTTACACACACAAAAAAGCTTCTTATAATATTAAAGGAGCCTATTTTTGTATGTTTGTATACATAAATGTAAATTGTAAAGTATATTGTAAATATCCTTTTCTATATATTTGTTTGAGTGTTAGAGAGAGAGAGAGAGAAAGGGAGATTTGCACTGTATCTAAAAGAAAGTCCTTTACTGCATTATTACCACAGAGGAAGGAAATATGCTTCATCAAAAAGTGCCTCAACGTCCTTTTCATTCACCTTTAACTGGCCATGCATTACGGGACGGCTGTGAAATCAGACAACCCTTTCACTGAAAACCAAAGTTGATTAAAGTCACTAAAATGTGTTTTAATCCCAAGGCAGATAATGCATCTGTACAAAGAATCTCTTAGGGCTGATACACTCGACCTCGTAAACATGGCTGTTTGCTTAAGGTATAAAGTGTTAATTCCTAATTCAAACAGACTGGAGAAAGGTAAACCCGCTCCTCCTGGGGATTTGCAACACAAGTGAAGCCAAGAAGCATTCAGTCGGTTTGTTTATCTTCACCCCGTGTGTTTGTTAAAAGTCTTAACAAAGACATACTGATTCAACAGCATGTTTGTGTTTGGGTGAGTGAAGATATTAAGTGCCCAATTATGAACACAGACCTCTGAATGTATGTGCACATTAAATAAATAGCATTTTTTTTTTAAAAATGTCTTCAGACTTCCGTGTGTATTTCTTTATCATATAAGGAAGATTCTGGCTTCATATTCTTCAGTAGAGGACAATGCAGTAGTGGTCCATTTACAGTATTCTGTTTAATTTTATTTTATAACATGAAATTATGTGATTCATAGTTTTTCTGACTTGCACCATGCCAAATAGTCATTCTAAGGCCTCAGCTGTGATTGCAGTATTTTTGCACTTATATTTTGTATTACTATTTTGTAATGTCCCATAATGCATGCAAAAAATATTTAAAAGTTCTTTGGCTAAAATTTTTTCCCCATCCATTTACTCTTTGTCTGGTATTTTTTTCCCTATTTAAACTGTAACTGAGATGCAATGTTAAGTGTCAGTACTATGCAGAACAGGTTGAACAAATCAACGTCAAACTTGACCCAGATTAAATGCTCAGTAGGCTCATAATAACCTGTAATGATCAATATAGTATTCCATTAGGTATGTGTATTTTGTAGCAATGACAGAGAGTTGCTGCTAAAGCACATTTTGTGTCACACATTGGAGATACTGCTCCCGGTATTTGGAAGTTTTGAAATGTTTGTGACAGACAGCCTTGGTTTGGCTTCAAATGTCTAACATACAGGTTTTAACAGTGATAGCAATGACACATGTGTCTGTCTACATGCCTGTGACTCATGCTATGAGACAGTCAGCTCACTATACTAAAAAAGCCACTGTCCCCTCCTTCTGGTTTCTTGAAACCATTAACGGCAGCCATTTTGCTTTTCAAGAAAAAGAGATGGGTCCTCCAGCCCATTGATGGGAAGAAAAGTCGAGTGGCACGTCTATCATGGAGATGCAAAACACACAATGGTGCGCTGGCACAATATGGGTTGCACTTCATTCACTCTGTTCCTCTGTTACCCTTTTTGGGGGAGGGGGGGCATGAAGAGACAGCAATCCCAGACGAAGAAAGACGAGTTATGTGAGAGAGTTCAGCTTTAAGGCTTAGTCTAATTCCTGCTGACACTCTGTTGACAGTTCATCATCTGTTTTGGTTTTCTAACAAATAGATTTTTAGTCGCCATCTCCAACTTCTATCAGAGGCTGTGAGGATAACTTTCTTTAGTTTGGTACATTTTATTGTACACTGTGACTACACTCTGGAAAACATAAGGTGTTATTTGACAGTTTTAAACAGAATAACCCAAATAATAAATCCTACAAAACGTTATTGGAGAGGGGGCCCTTCTGGGCCTTTGTTATGAAAAAGACTGGCAATGTCACTTTAAGAGAGCAGGCTTCCAATCCAACCATTAATAATTGTAATGCCTTTTTATTATTGTTGAGGATAATGACGGGATGAGAGTCATATGGGGGCCCCTGACAATACATTGCCCTGAAGTGTTTTCAGTTAACTTTTGGCACCAGAGGAAAATAGGAATGTTGTGTTTTATTCCCTGTTCCGAAACAGAAAAGAGTCAGCTGGGGCTTTTGGTACATGGACCCGAACCTCATTAAAATTGCCTCATCATAACTCAAACTGTTGCTCGGCCAACCTCCCCTCTGCCCCACCTCAAATCATTCGACCTCTAGGATACACTAAAGAAAAGAAAACAGGGAACTTTATTTTACTTTGCAGACAATATTCAGCCAGACCACTGCTGTTCATATGCAACTTATTCTCATATTGTTTTATTCATGGTTCAAATGTTATCGTATAAAAAAAATGAACATCTAAACTATAAAAAATGTTCTTGGAAGGTAAAATATTTGGGCCTATCTTGTGGTTTGTTTTGATTTCACAACCTGTTTCTGAGCAATAAAATAGTCCTTTCCTCCTATGGTACCACTGGACTTCTAAAACAGCTCAGACACCAGACTGACTTCTTCCTGTTGAGCCTATTTTGACACTCTCACTTTTGGAATATAGAGAACTGCTTCTAATTCATTTATACTCCTGTTTGCCTGATGTGAACCCTGAGAGATGACGTAAAAAAGGATGAAAGTAAGATAGTAAAGAAAGAAAAAGAAGGTTTTGAGAGCAACAAATGGTTATGTACAGTGCTTAACAAATTTATTAGACCACCTGTCATTAAAAAGAGAAAGACCATCCAGTATCACAAAATGCTTTAATGTGGACTCTTTCCTTTTCAGTGAGTTCTCGATGTTTTACCATTTTGAACAGGAGTGAGGAATCTGAAACTGAATTTACATTTTTTTACCCAAATTTGAGCCAGCACACTGGACTTCTCTGAGAAGTCAGAAATGAATCAAGCATAACATTCAACCACTAAAACAAATTTTTCTGTTCAGGAATGCAAGTAAATAATTGTAATTTGGCATCTCAAAAAATAATAATGTCCTTGAGTTTTTGTAAAACAGTAAATTCGAAAATTAATGGATAACAACAATAATTATATTTTAGCAATAAAAATATCATTTTGATTAAAGAGCTTGTGCACACTGGTGGATTAAACATTACAGACACATAAAAAAATATTTTGGTAATTACCAATACTGTTAATTTAGGGCAGCTGTGGCATAAACCTTACACTGGGTGGTGGTCTAATAAATCTATTAAGCACTGTATGAAGAAGCTAAAGCTGATTTGAAAGTAAACAGGCAAGCAAACAGAGCAGAAACTGGCAGCGTTCTGCCACTACAGACTCTCACACAGATCAGTGAGACAGCTTACTTTGTTAGACATTAGATATCCCCTCAGTCTCATTAAACTTTTGCAAATGATTAATCTGCAAATTGAAAAAAGGATAATAATAATAACTATAATCTAGCTCTACAAGATCAAGATGTGCACCTGCAAGGGTAAACATGAACACATGCTGTATTTGATTACTACAGTGTATTACATCCCAGCTAATGTTGGGCCACCCTAAACTACAGATCATACAGACCAAGGTAGGCTGTAGCAGCAACACATCTGAATGTATTTATTGCAGTAAAGGTTTGACTTATTGTGTGTAAATTTATTGGTAGTGTAAGGATTTTTCTATACGTTTACCTTACAAAGTGCCTAAAAGTGGCTATAAAACTCAAGTGAAAAGACTCAAATCCAACTCTTTTTTTTTTCCTAAGAGGATTATTGTGTGATTTCTTTTCCAAAAGCTACAGGCATGTAACTTTTTAAATGTCTTTTTAGATGTGTGTAACAGATCAGTTTTGATCAAAGGTAAACAAACTTACTGCAAAAGCAAAGTAAAGTGAATAAACCCCAGTGACCCACAATAAGTAGAGGTTGTGGGGTGAGCTTGAGGAAGGGAGTACCCAAAGCTTTAGAGAGGTGGGAAAGGTGGAGGAGGGGTTGATTTATGATTGAGGGTTAATGGGGGAAGGGATCAGGCTGGGAGAGGGCGTTGAATGTCAGGGGTTTCAAGCCTCTCTGAATTAGGATGCAAAGAGGGAATATTTATTCCACCAATCACACCAGGTTCTCGAGGATTGCTGGATAGGAATTGTCTTTTGGTTCCCTCCCCTGTTTCCCTCCTGCAGCCTTGCTGAAGAGCAAGTTTTCAGGGAGCGAGAGAGGAAAAACAAAACATAGCTGACAAGGGGCATAACTTCATTTCCACGGTGCTGGGACAGCTGTGTGGAGTAATCTGCCGTAGCAGCACTCTAAGACTTCAATGACCCAGAGAAGAGGGGTGGAGGCAACTCCAACTGTGTTCAGGCATTTAAGAGTGTGACGGGGGCTATTTTCACTCTCACCTAAGGGGCTTTGTTAAAAAAATACCCCTTACTTTTTGCTCAGTGAAAGCAAATGTTTATAAGATGTAAAAACAGTCCTTTAGAAAGGAAACCGAGAGTTTATTTTCCAGCATGTGAGAAACAAGCTTCAAAGTGAAGAACTTTGTGAAGAAAAAGAAAGTTTTTATCAAGTAGAATGAACTGCATGTTGTAAATTTATTACAAATTGTTATTCATACACTGATTAATACATAATACAAGATAAAGTCAAGTTAAAATCTGAAATTACAGAATCACGTCACAGTTTTTTTTCATTGTGTATAACCAGCACATGATACTCACAATCTTTAGACTATTTGGTTAAAGAAAAGGTTTAACTAAATTTATTGGTGTTTCTGCATAGCATGTTAAATACAAATGTAGTTTAACAGTGAAAATCTGTGGTATGCACATCAAATATATGTTTAAAGTAGCAAATATTGCTCTCCTGCAACTATTCATAGAATAATGGAAATATAATCTGATAAGTTACTTGAATGAGTTTTGAAAGTCCTAATTTTCAAATGTTCCCTTGTGACTCAGTATGTAAATGTGTAAACATTAGCAAAAAGAGAGCTGGGCAGTCTATTGATGAAGAGGGGTTCATTATTTCGTGGATCTGCTGAAGACTGAGGTAAGAACAAAACGTTTTAGACTAAGATAATGGCTTAAGGCTGGGTTGCTGACCGCAGTGAATGGGGTTTCCCTGGAGCTCAATAAGGTCCCAAAGTTTTACTCCATTATGCTGACATCCTAAAGGCCAGGGGCCACCACCCCCTGTGGTTATTTCTCAAGTATGCATTCATCACCCACCCCACTTCACATACACACACACATGGCTTACACACTCAAACAAACGCACAATCTTTTGGACTTTAACTCCTCTTTAAGTGACAACAGGAGGCGATATTCTCAGAAAGCTTTCTGAGAGTGGAAGAAGCAATACATGCAAAGTACTACACTACAGTATGTCCAAGATTCTAAAACGCTTTAAAAAAAAATTAGCAAACACTATTGTTTATATGTCCTTGAAAATAAATCTGTAACAGATTTTAATAGTTTGCTTTGTCCATTGTTTGATAGTTTTTAATTATGACATGTAGGACTGAGACGATGAAGCAGATTTCATCTTTACAGGTCTGTGCACATTCCTAAATATTGTGTAAGCAGTACACTCACTCTCACTCTTTCACTGTTTACCTAATGAGGCCTTCTGTGGGACGAGGATATCGACTCGTGTTTGCAGTGTTGGAGCAAATTTACCAAATTTAAAACCATGGGAAAAAGTACAAAATAAAGGCTGCTAGGCTAATCAAAAGTGCTAGCAGTGATTATTACCATTGACAATGAGAAAATACCCCAGATTGATGCCAGTATTTCACAAAAGAGAAGAAAGGAAAAAAGTGAAAAAGAGCAAGGTTGGGTACTGTATATTGCAGCACTGAACTTTTGATTTGTGACATTATAAAAAGCATGGGTGTTCTAACACTAACAGTGATATTAACCCTTTTCAAGTGTCCTGGGAAGCTATGACAGCATGCACAGTACCAGGAAACAGAACCCAAAAAACATAAGTGGAATTCAGCCCTTAATCCTTTCATTTACACTTGACCTTTTCCACTTGTGGCATGTCGAAAAGCTTATTTGGAATTTGTAAGCCCAATTTTAAGAATATTTCAACTGAGAAACATTTTCTCCTCCCAAACATGTTTTACTCATAGAACAAGCTGCATACCAAGTTGCAGTAAGATAATGGGTTTTGACCCAGATCCACGATAGCTAATCTATTCACCATGGATAGCAGCAACAAGTTTATTTTTATTTTTCATTGGCACTGATAAACAGCCTTGTTTCCAGTGTTTAACCAAAGAATTACATAGTGCAGTTTTTGACTGCATATTTGAGTTCCATATTTAATAGCTCCTTTAAGGTTTAATGTACATGCATGAAAGATATTTTAGGGGATGTAAATTACATCTAAAGAAAGCAGAATTGACATATGTTGTCCTTTATGTTGTGTTTATGTCCAACACCGAAATCTCCAATCTTTGTCCGCTGGCTGTCTCTATTTGTCCTCGGTTGTCCGTTCTCTTTCCACCCAGGCGCCTTCTACTCATCTGGTTCTTATTTGCACAGTGCAGCCAGATGGAATGTGGCCACATGCTTTTAAAGATGAGTTATTAGCCCATTAATATATACTTCAGCCAACACTATCTGAGTATCAGTCGCAAAGGCAAAGCCCATTTGAACCGAAATGTTGAATTTAGACCCAAATAATACATTTTTCGAATGTGTTTTATAGTATGATAATATATTACCTTGCTATAGGGCTTAGACACTTAATTCAGCATGGGCAAATTGTAAAGTTCATAGTATAGCACAAAGATTAGGAGTACTGAGGAAATTTATATTTTCCTAATCAACTCAAAAGATTTTTTTTACATTTTTACTAAGCCCTTATGCACATATTTAAAATTGATAGAGTACGCTCTACATATTTAAATTACAAAAAGTACTCCACAAAGAACTTACTTTATTTTTTGTACACCTCAACATGTCCAAAATACGCATTTAGGTATTGTTAATGCAGTGTATGTATCAGAGAGAAAGAGAAACAAATTCTTTAAAGTGGCTGTTTTGCTATTAGCAGTTTTCTTCACTTCGTGTGTCTCCTCTACACTCAGCTCCAGGGACTCCAGTTGTGTTGCAGCCACGTGTCCTGGTGCGCCTCCCTCCACTGCAGCTGGACCAGGCAGACCAGCACGACCAGTTACCTTCCTGAATAACATTCGGTCTTGTACCTGCAACACATTGTTCAAATTAACAAATGCAGGAAAAGTGACATAAAGTGATACAAACCTGGTCTTGTTGGCATGTTGGGATTTATCTTGTAACGCACTCTTTAGCCTTACCTGGGATTTGAGCTCTATCACCCTTGAAATTCTGGCAGGCGGCGCCTTCAAACAAACGAGGGCATAGACAAATACATTTTCCATCCAGCAGAGCGAGCGTGCCTCCATTTTGACAGGGCCTGCACTTGCAAACATTATATTCTGCCACATACTCTGCAGTAGCTCGCTTTATGTTTGATATCCTGAAGTTAGCATCTGGCATTTCCAGTGGAATTAACATGTAGATGGGCTCCGGCTGTCAGAAACAACATATATCCATTATGTTAGAATAAAGTAACAGAAGGGCATATCACATCATATAACGTGATTTTTTTCAAGACTAAGTTTTTAACTAGACATTATCATGAGGCTGTATTTAGACACAGCATTGCTTTGATGCAAATGCTATCAGGAAAACAAAAACAAAAACAGTATATTAACATTGGCATTTAATGTGCTAATATTAATATCCTGTTTTTTCAGCATGTTAAATGCTAATGCAAATATATTAATGTTTTTTTCATTTCATATTTATCTTATTTTGTTGTGTTAGCATGCTAATATTTACTAATCAGCAGTGAACACAAAGTAGCCTTCAAATATTGAGCCTTCATAGGCACAAAGTGAAACCAACACAAAATCTCCAACATTAGGTTCCACATGTTGAAGGAGCTCAGCTTCGTTAGGAAACAGAGCCTGCTCTTCCTCTTTTTGTATATAGCATCTGCATTGGTCTTCCAGTTGTGTGGACCTCCAGGTACCTGGGCATCCACACAACTGGAAGACCAGGTACTTGTACGCCTCCACCACATCAACATCCTGTCCCAGGATAGACACGGGTCGCATAGCCATCCTCTTCTGAAGTCAATCACCATCTCTCTGGTTTTATTCACATCACTGGTACATCCAAACACTGCAAAATTATCTTTCTGTAGGTGGCATGACCTAACGTTGTACTGAAAGTCTGAGGTGTACAAGGTGAACAGGAATGGAGACAGCACAGTCCCTTGTGGAGCTCCTGTAGTGCACATGACCAAGTCAGATAGAGCACTGTCCAATCTCACATACTGCAGCCTGTCAGGTAGTCAGTAATCCATGAGATGGTGAAAACACTTAATTATGTTTTTATTTAAAACAAAATGCATATTTGTATTAACTTATTTAACCTACAGTGATCTATCACATTTTAACTGTTTGACAGCAATGACTTCTTTTTTTTTTAGCTCACTAAATTTTTGTCTACATCAAACTCTCTAAACAGAAAGTAGGGAGCCCCAGTCCCAGGCACTTCATATTAAGGAAGACATTTATGTATAAAATTTCATAGCAATTCACTGTTGAAAAATTTTAAATTTCAATCTGGTGGTCGAGCAGGAGGAAAATGTAATAAAAGTTAAAAAAATAAAAATGCTGTGATAATGTCACCGGTTTAGTGAGAATAATTATGATAGAACTAGATAAAATAAAGGTTAGGTTTTACCACAATCATTACAGTAAACATCTGCAATTGCAAACCATTAAGATTTGTTTGTATATAAGCTTAGCACAAAAAGTAAGGAAATTTGGTCGATTATTTCTTTGTTGTAACAATGCTTCTTGGCAATAAATCTTATACAGTTGGAAAGCCTGTTTATTGGTGCCACATTTGTAAGGAAAATGCATTTGTGGGTTGAGCAGCAGAGTTGAGTATGTGGGTTGCGCCCATGAAGATCTTGCCAAATCTTCTCTGCCAATGCTAAACAGCTTATTCTGCTATTGACTTGACCCTATCGGTGCAGCAATCAGGACAGCGTTCTCCATGTCTTCTCCACACTTTGACCCTACGATCCAACTGCCGTGGGCAGAATCTGGACTCATCGCTGAACAAAATGTTCCTCCACACATTCAGGTTCCAGTACACATGTTGCGCAAACCGGCCTGACGGTGAAGGGCAGTCATGGCAGGCCTCCTGGCAGCCCTATGAGACTGGAGATTAGCTGTGTGCAGTCTGTTCCGGATTGTCTGGGTAGAGAGCCATCGGCCATATCGTCCCGCAAACCTTGACTGCAAATCTGTAGAAGACTGCCTACGGTTCCTAAGTGCTGACAGTATGAGAAAACGGTCTTCTTGTGGTGTCATTTTCTTGAGACGCCCACTTAGCGGCCTGTCTCTGACATTCCCTGTTATATGGAAGTTGGCCTTCAATTTGGAGATGGTACTAGGGCTCACTCCAAATAATGCTGAAACTGGGTTTTGCGGAACACCAGCTTGAAGTTGCTCTATGGCACGGGCCCTATCCAGATCAATCAGACGTGGCATGCTTGGAGCAGACACCAACTGACCTCTGTAGCAAGGTCCATGCTCACAGGTGCTGCTAATCAGGCGCCAATCAGGCACCTGATTGTCAGCACCTGGGATACCAGAGCCTCAAAACAAGAGTCAATAGCAGAATAAACTGTTTGGCATTGGCAGAGAAGATTTAGCAAGTTCTTCATGGGCGCAACCCACATACTCAACTCTGCTGCTCAACCCACAAATGCATTTTCCTTACAAATGTGGCACCATTTAAAGGGAAATAAACAGTCTTTCCAACTGTATAAGATTTATTGCCAAGAAGCATTGTTACAACAAAGAAATAATCAACCAAACACAAATTTCCTTACTTTTTGTGTTAAGTTTACTTTTTCAGTCTGCGCTGAAGTGGTGGACAGTGACTCAACCCATATAAATTTTGCCATCACAGTGTGCCCTCTATTATTCATACCTCACTGTGGAGCAGAGCAGGGGCATCTGCTATGGTCCGGGCCCATTCCTGATATGTAGCAATGTCCATCACTCCATCTGTATTTAATTTAGCCCTCATAACAACAGCACTTAGCAGAGTACCTCCTTTGACTGATGTCATCACCTCATCCACCAGTGCTTTTCCTTGAGTTTTATCTGTATAGCAACAGGAGAGCGACTTTTAGTGACTTTTAACAATCAATACAGTAACTTGCTGCAGATTAAGTTTTAGACTTTAGGTTTGGATTTGTACAAGTCAATTTTAATACAGTTAATAAAGTTATTGTTTTCTTCATCCAGACAACATTCTTTTTTGTTTCTTTAGAAAGCTTTCTTTTACTGAGTAGCTGCACTGAAAAAAAGAAATACACCAGCATTACACCTAGATAAAAATAATCTTCAAGATACAAACTAATTGTGTCTAATTCAGACTCAGTGGTTGTGAATTTGGCCCCAAATATCTTACAGTGTTGTTGTATTAAAATGCAACATTTTAATGGCCAGCTCTTTCTACATACATATACAGTGTGTTAATGCTGTATTAAGATGGATTTGCAAAATCCTCAAGCATACAGTTCACTAATCAATGTGACCTGGAAAAATGTGGAAAGCAAACCTTCTGCCTTTTCTGTTACATTATCACAGCCATTGTTTTTATGGCTTATGTTTAAATCCGTCTTATCCATATACTCGAGTTCAATGTGTAATGTGACACAGTCTTGAATCTGTCTCTCTGTCAGATCTGCAAGAAGAATGAAGTATAGATGATTAGTGCTTTTACATTTAATCAACATACAAGGCAGGAGAAGACTCAAAGCAGAAAATAATTAGTTTGAAATGAATTGCTTTGTGGAGTAGACATACTTCTCTGCTTAATGGTGTCATGGTTGAGAACATAGATCAATTCGTATTCGCCACCAGACTTCCCATTTTTGGTGTAATGTGTTCCATAGTCCTCCAGGAAGGCAAAATAAATACCCTTCTCATACTGCAAAGGCAACAATTTGACATGCTCCAGGAATTCCTCTGCCACTTTGAGCTCACGGGAGCGCATCCTGTAGGTGCTCAGCTGTACTTTGCCCTTCACCCGCATAAAGGTGTTGTTCTAAGTGTGTGGGGGACAAGTATGGGAGTAAATATAGATGCAGATTGTTCATCTAATGTTGATTATACTTTAAATTGTGCTTTGAAATACTTGCCATGGTAGGATATTTACCTTAATTTTGGTGCTCTCAGAGACCTTTTTAATCATTGTTTTCTTTTCATACTGATTATCGATACTGAGCTTTAGAGAAGAATTGGACAAGGACTTCTCAGTTGGGCTGAATTTGAAAGAAAGGCTAGTTTCAACTTTAGAATTCATCTCATTTAGGATTTCCCGCAGAAGGGTGTGTGTGTCTTCATAGAGTTCTTTGGAAGCTGTTTCCTCCGCTAAAGTCTGGGACAACAGAACGTGAATTATTAAGTGGCAAGACAGAATTCATGACATAGGTATGTTCATGATCAATTCACAAAAGTGTAACGTTTTTTTTTTGTCATGGTTAACCTGGTAGTTCAGCACACCGACGTTCCAGGGCAGCCTGTCAAAGTTCCCAGTGTTTGGATTCCTCACTCGATCACATCTCCCATTGAAGTAATCATTGTTGAAGGGGTTCATTCGAGGATCTGCACCCAAGATGTTGATTCTGGTGTATGAACACAGAGGCCACTTTATTTATCAGTATTATTCCTTCTTAGCTGTAATTCAAGAGTTTTAAAAAGCAATTGAGTATACTTTCTAGAAGATATGCTCGTTCTCCTTCTGTTTTCAGAGTAAGATGAGAAGATTGACACCACTCACATATTGTATCTGCCCATTAAACAGGGAGTTAAAGTCAGGAGATGGTTACAATAGCTCAGCTTAGCATACAGCCTGGAAGTAAAGGACTGGCTGTGTCCAAAGGTTAAAAAACATTGAAACTGTGGGCCAGTACTGATGTTTAAAAGAAAAATGTGGCTAATACTCAATGCCAATGCCAAGATTTTTGTATATATATTTTTTAATTTAGTGGCTTTACTTTTGGTGTTATTTATCCTCCTTTTATGCTAGAAAAAAACATTTTATATTCTTTCAGCAACTTTTGTTGTTGCATTTATTTCCAGTCCTTAAATAACAGGTAAATAAGGTATGGTTGTCCCCAATCTGGGAACCCAGTCTGCTACTATCTGATGGCTTAGA
>VUQI01003745.1:6366-47601 GCA_015106735.1 Paratilapia polleni | reverse complement strand
TAGAACACCTCTGGGACATTATTTTTCGGTCCATTTGACGCCGCCAGGTTGCACCTCAGACTGTCCAGGAGCTCAGTGATGCCCTAGTCCAGATCTGGGAGGAGATCCCCAGGACACCATCCATACAAACTACTGAGTACCATTTTGAGTTGCTGCAGTGAAATTTCAGCAAAATGGACTAGCCTGCCGCATCATTTTTTCACTTTGATTTTCAGGGTGTTTTTGAATTCAGCCCTCTGTAGGTTGATGATTTTCATTTCCATCATATGATGTGGCATCTTTTTGTTCCTAACACATTACCCAGTCCACATCAGTATAGATATCCAGCATGATTTTTTTCCCATTGAGATCTGATGTGTTTTCACAGTGTTCCTTTAATTTTTTTGAGCAGTGTATTTTCCTGTAAGCTGTTTCCACGTCACAAATACCTAAACATTTTTCTCTTCATTTCTAAACTCTGCTGACCTCTTGGCCAGGTCACTCTTGCAAAAGAAATTTGTAGTCTCAGTGAGACTTTTACATGGATAAAGGGGATAGATAAATAAAAGCATATGACTACTACTTGCATCATCTTGCAGGTTTCAGTCTTCTATCTGCTGCAGAAGAAAAACAATGCAACAACAAACACATCAGACTGTGTTTTACCTGGATAAATGCTGTATTTTTTTCTGCATCTGAAGTAGTTTGTGCTTCAGACCTTGCAGACACTTACAAGCAGTGGAATATTTACTAAGTCATGACAGGCTCTAATGAGGCAGGATCTGTAAGACTTTTAGACTGTAAGACTCAACCTAGACTCCAAAGGAGAAAGCTACAGATTTGTGCTTTTTATTGGGGGGGAAAATCCTCTTATCTTTTAAGTTAAGAACCTGCACACTAGCTTGTCCATTTATTACAGCACATATTGTTGAGTTGGAAAAAAAAAGATGCAAAACAGTATAGAAATATGTTTGTAAAAGTATGTGGGGGATTATAATTAGTGTAAGCAGCTGCCACAGAAAAGATGCTGAATCTGTAAAACAACAGACTTCTGTTTGTCTGTCTGTGCTTCTTTGAAGAGGTGAACAGGCTCCCTTCATCCTATACCACAAGCTGCTGGATGTCTCCACACACCCAGATGTAGCAAATCACACTGGGTACTAACTGAAAAGAGAAATAATCACCAGCAGCACTCAGGAGGAGTAAAAGCTGAGTGTATCACAGCAAAGCCAGTTGAGCACAAAGTGAACATGAGGGGCGTGGAAGAGGAACCTTTGGCACAATGTGGATGGAATATGTTTTATTAACTTACGCATACCCTTTGTTGCACTGTTTATGATGGTGTCAAATGATTTGTATTCAGTTTAGCTTAAAGACAAAACTTTTTCATATTTTCCACATTGAAAATGGAGTCAGCGATGGTTTTAAGTCTTCTGGGGGCCGCAATATATATATATATATTTTTTAAGAATGCTTTCCTTACCACTTCGGAACTATCAAATGGAGCAACTTTCCACAGAATGTAGGATTTGAGTACCTAGAGGTAGTCTGTACCATGTTTTTAAAGTTTTCTGTGCTATAGGAAAAAGCAGTCGAGTTAGGGTGGACCTTGTAATAAGTGTGCTGAGAAAGACCCTCAAGATTTTTGAGGTCAGGCATTTGATTTTCAACCCAAACCAATACATGTTGAGTTATACATGTAGTGGGTGTAACATTTTTCTTTTGAAGTAATTCATCATTTGACTGTGGTGTTGTCAGATTTTGAATTGTTCTCTCCTCATAAAGGTGGGCATAAACGGTTTAATAATTTCTGACAACACTTAGGGATTGTAGCTCCAAGTGCGGAACAGGAAGCTAACTAATTTAACAGAATTTCCTAACTACAAAGCCCAACATAAAGCCACATTATAATGTCTTTGGTGCTAATAGCCACCTTTTGACAGCAAAAGGCAGTGCCCTTTGATGGGAGTATTGATGAAAACGGGTCACAGGAGTGTTCAATTTGACTGCTAATTTGCCTCTGCAGCAAATGACTGAGTGCACCAGTCACTGGGCCAGTGCAAGCCAATTCCTCCCCCCCATCCTTTTCATGTGTCTCCCAAGATGCTGTGATGGCAAACGGTAGCTGTCAGAATCAATCACAGAATTTTGTAGCCTAATGTCCAATTAGTATTCCAAGGTCCTTTAAATAAGCAGTTTGTCAACATTGTCAAGCACCCCGCACTGCGGCGCTTGTCCTTGGCATAAGGGCCAATCAGAATTTGATGGAGCGTCCAATCAACACATATCAGAGGGAGTCGGCCAACGTTTAAGTGTCCATGTCCTGGTGTGTATTAATTTGATTTATAATCCTCGGTGCGTGAATGGAGTGCGTCATGGAAAGCCACGAGGCCAAGAACACAATGAAACTCCTGGCCCTTGTCTTTATTAGCTTGGCTGCATGCCTGCTCCAAGGAGAGAGTAAGTTGGAAGAGGATCTGGGCGCTCATCCCCACATGGTGGCATAAAGAGGCAGGCTTGGCAGGGAGGGAAACTGGCACAGCCTTGTGGGCGAAAATGACAGGTCCATAAGTTTTTGGACGGGGACACACTTTGTAATTTTTGTGAAGTTTGTAACTTGTATTTAAGAAGCCCAAGCTTTGAATTTTTGCTTGAGTTCCAGGGTCCCAAACTGGTACAACTTTGTCACTTTGTCAACATTGAGATCATAGTTGAATGGAAATGATGAGGTAACAGCCATGTAGAGACAGAGAGTCTGGCAGATGGACAAATAGGAGTGCTGCCAGGTAGACAGACAGAGCAATAGAGGGGAAGAAATCAACAGATAGCCACCACGGAATGAGATGGTGACAGACACGACCACATAGACAGGAAATGTTTTTTTTTTTTGTTTTTTTTTGTTTTTGAGGTTGCCGATGCCACATGAGTAAGGTTCTGTGGAGAAGGGGAAAAAAATGTTAGAAATGGATAGAGAGCAGCACTGCTTCAGTAAAAGCTGGCACTCTTTCCTTCCTTGGCTGTGTCATCTACTCTGTTTGCCCTGGAGCGCCTCTTCACAGCATCAGCATCATCGTGTCAGGGCTCATCTCCCAATCTCTTGCTCTTTTTATCCTCCTCCCCCTCCCTGAGCCTCCTCTTTTCCAGCCTCCTTTCAAAGCTCATATGAAAAGTAGAATCTTATTTTGCTCCATCCAGTACACTGATGTCTGCACGATGGGTACAAAGGAAGTAATGCAATATAATGAAATATAAAGATGACAAGGCTTTGCCATTATATCTGAATGTAAAACTGACCTAATTTGGCAAGAATCTATGATCACATATAGTAACTTTTAGTAATTTAGACGATAGAGAAACAACACTATTGTTTTACACTGAATTTACACAGTTACAATGACAACTAATTCAGGCAACAACAGCTGCTGTAAATAAACCTACATAATGCCCAAATGCAGATTATATCAGTGCAAATTAAAACAAATTACCAAATTAGACTTTCTTATACAGCCATCTTCACCAAGCCATTATTTGAGCTGCAGGATTTGAGGCAGTGATGTCACACATGTCGGTAGACTTCACTTCTTCTAACATACTGTTTTTGCTGTTTATTTTATTTTTTTTTAGATGATGAAACATGCATGGGACAGCTACAGACAGTACGGCTGGGGTCACAACGAGCTGAAGCCCATCGCCAAGAAAGGACATTCCACAAATATTTTTGGTAAGCCAGATATAAACTCCTCTTTCTCTCTCGCTGCCGCCTGTACCCATCGGCAGTTTGCTCACACAGTTATAAATCGCACATGGATGCGTGCGTGATTTGCGCACGCGCTGTCTTCCTAACACTCAGACAAACACACAGCTCGTTCTCTTGTGGACAAGGTCATGCGATAATGCCTCCGGCAGGATGCATATCACTTTGGAAAGAGTGTTTGCAAACGCAACCACAAAATTACTGAAACCACAAGAAGAGAATGCATATGACAGACAAGGAAAAAAAATCAACGTGTCCAAGATACTGCGAATATTTCCCAAGTCTTGATCCAGTGCATAAATCTATGGCTTGTTAGTGAGCAAACCTACTCTGTGTTCATAATGAAAAACCCCAAACAAAATGCCAAAAACACTCAAATTATCTCACTGTTGGGTAAACACTCAAATGTGTCAACCTTATCACAGTAAAATGTTGTTGTGTTAGATTTAAAATTAGACAGTGCAGCTGATAACACCGCCCTGCATCATATTTGCTGTATGAAATCTAACACTTGTTCTTCACTAATTTTGGGTTGCTAATTTAAAAAATAATATCCATTTTGCTCTATCACATCATGTTTTTTCACATGTGGCAATTGTAAACATGATCCAGATGTTTTTTGCTGTATCTGTGGATGCTTCACTACATCCAAACAGCAACAAAACATAACAGAATTTGTGAGAAAGACATACTTTGCTTATTTTGGTATGAAATTGAGAAGCCACGGGCACCTTTTTCAGTTGGACTAAGGGAAAGAGAAAGAGCTTGGGTTTTGGTATTCCAGTGGTATGGAGGGAGCCACAGAATCACTTTGATGACTGCTGCTTCTGTTTAGTCAATATTTCTGGATACAGTTCAAAAACTAAATCATCTATCAGTTACCCTAACCTGCCATCAGCAATGAGACCTGTACCACATTCAGATGAAATACCACCTCCCATTTTTACAGGCTTAGTTGATGAGAGAGAAGAGTCTGATGATATTTTGTCTCCAGATGGAACAACATTCTAGTGATGAGGACTTTGAAGATCCATCTTCTAGTAGTTCATCTGTCCCCCCAGCCTGAGTTAAATGGCTTAGTACGAGATTTGGATCTTTTCCTTATTTTTCTTTTTATAGGCATCATGAGAAGGATCTTATTCCGTTCTTTGAAATGGATGATGACGATGCAGATGAGTGGAGGCTGTTCACTGACAGCCTGAAATGTGTCCTACTGCATGATGGCAATTACTCTGCATCTGTGCCAATTGGTCATTCTTTCCAGTTAAAAGAAACCTATGAAACTATGCAAACTGTGTTGGAGAAGCTGAAATACAATGAGCACAAATGGACCATATGTGAAAAAGAAAAGGATTTGCATTTTGTGACAAAACTGTACGTGATTGAATATTTTTATTGGTATTTTTGAACTCAGCATCATTGAATTAGGTAATATCAACTATTTTCTGGAAAACAGCAGAAATTTTATTTGTTGATGCAGGGCGGTGTAATACATGTGGGCAGTGATATACTGGTGAGAGCTCGGGCAAATCTTTATACTTTCATAAGTTCATTCAGTCTTTATTATGTCTTCTGTATCCAACAACATTTCTGGAGTGCTTAGTGATGTCTTCCTGTCAACATTCACAGGCTAATATCCGATATGCTGTGATCAGGAAAATGCTAAATTCAAAATGCTAGTGACACCAGTATGGATATGATAAAGTTTGTTTGATTATCACATTTATTTTTAGTGGTGCGCTCTTAGCCTGAACTGATTACATACAAGTATGCATCAATCTTTCCTGTAATTATCCCTCTCAGTAATAAATGATGCATTAAATTAATCTAAAAAAAAAAGTGTCAGTTGTCAAAACTTTGTGCTAAATTTTAAAAATAGTTTCTTCATTAACACTCAATTAAAGTGTGAATAAACAATATAATCAGCTCTTCCACTCACAATGGTTTCAGAATAATGAAGTACATCTGAGTATAATTATCAGCAAAACATCCCTTCTATTTTAAGTCTGTCTTTTTTCTACATAGCCAATTAAACATTTATTTAATTCGGTCTAACATAATATCTGAATGGAAAATAATCAATGTGGTCCTCCAGTCTATTCCTTACTAAATTCTGTTTGTTGATATTTCTTGGAGCAAGAAGTCTGCTTGGAATATGTATGCAACTTAATACCATGTTACCGATGGAATGATATTAGGGGAGAAAGGACAAAAACTGAACTAAGAGTAAAGTCAGAAAAAGATGGAAAAGGAGAAGCACGGGGCTAAAGATTGGGGGGAGGGGTGGTTTCAAAAAATGAATCAGGGGGCTTGACGGTGACAGGGGCCCTAAGGCTGCGTGACACCTGGCATCTTTCATCTCCAGCCATCTCACGTTCTCCTGCCGCAGTCCTCGAGCTAAGGATGCCGCAGCTGCGCACTGAAATAAAAATGACAATGTGTGGCAAAGAAAGAAATTATACAAAACGAGAGGCCTCAACATGGACTGTGAGTGAGAAGAAACTGGAAAGCAGACGTTTTGCCTCAGATCTATCCGTATCACTGATCCAAAGACGACCCCCAAATCCATTACAAGCCAATTATATGTGCTGGGCCAGAGCTGGGGCTGGGCACTCACTCGTGAACTGCAGTGCTTAATCCACAAAGAGGAACTAATAGGAAATTTGAAAATAGAATCCACACTTGAGTAACTTTGGAGGGATTTGGTTGGATTAATGAACTGTCAGGCTCACTGTCAACATGCCGGGGAGTGCAATCCTTTACCAGCCTTTGCTAGTCCGTTTCTAGTCTCAGTCTTTCTAGTTTCTCTCTGCTCTCTCTAACACCGCAAGTGTTTAAACTGACATGTTCTCTTCCTCATGAGCAGGATGCCAGAAGAAATAAAAATGGCTGTTGTACCACCTGTGTTTAATCTGTCTGTGCTAATGTCTGTGCTTTTAACTGTAGATCTCATCTGTTACATCCACACACACACTCACACACACACTCACACTCACACACACAGACAAATAGGGCAGACCACTGTTCCCTCATGAGTGAAGAGCCTAAATGAGTTTCCCCTCCTGGAGCAAAGGCAGCATCTGCTTTCGTCCGAGGGGACGCATACTACACCGGAGCTACCAGTCACCACTTAAAGATAGCAGAAGAGGAGCGGAAAAGAGGGCTGAAACCAAGAGGAAGAGAGGTTAAAGTGACAAAGACTGGCTCACAAACAGAAGGGAAACACTTAGAGGAAAAGAGTGAAGGAGGGCTATACAACTGAGCCAGTATAAGATCTTGGTAAGGGTGCTCAGTGAAATGATTGAAGCAGGGATACATATTCAGAGAAATTCAATCCATGTTGTGGCTGTCCTGTTGTTTTCGACAGACTTGGTAGGAAAGATAAATGGCTACACCATCTGAGGTACCTCACAGTTCATGTCATTGTAGAAGGTGAAAGCATAGATCCATCAGTGCATGATCTGACCACAAACACAAGCACAATAAAAATGAAAATTGCTTTTTGATGAGCCTGTTTATAACAATCCAAACAGGAAGCATGATAGCACAGTGAGTCCTGTGGCTAACCTGAGGCATGAATGTCTAAACAAGTTGTAGACCTTTGCCTGTGGGACTATTTGTTCAAGCAGACATTTTCATTAAAAAAAAAAAATCCCTCCACTGAACTGGATACAGAGGCCAAACTGGTGGACAGGAATGTCCAGGATATAGTATGCTCAAAGGTACTAATGAAATTCTTGTCTATTTTAGTTGTGCTTGATTTACCTGCTGCTTTTGACACTGCTAACCACACCATCTATTGACAGATAATTGAAGTAGGTTGGTGTTTCTGGTTTAATTTTGTTATTAATTATTATCATAATTAATGTTAATGTCTCAGATATCTCATTAATGTTACATTTGTGTCAGAGTTGGGCTTGTGTGACAGGTGAACTATATGGTTCCTTTTTCTTATAGTGACATTGGTTTCAGCACAGAAAGCTGGAACAATAAGTAGCAAAGCTTCAAGTGGCTGCAACAAAACAACAGCACTAGATGAATGTTGCATGGTTTCTTTTGCCATTGGAGCTGTCCAGCTGACTGAGAAGAACAGAGTGGAACTCGTACAAAAACACCTCTTAAAGAAAGAGAAAATACATTAGCTGTGATGGTAGTCCTTGCCCTTGGGAGCAAACCACGGTAATACTACAAACAAAAGCCCATTCACTTTATAGCTTTCTTGCCAACACCATTCACCGTGACATGTCACATACACCAGATAAAATGAAAGGAACAGCCAATGACAATAGCAACAAGAGAGCAGCACTGTACTGCTCAGCATGGTGGTGGTGTTTTGTAATACATTCTGATTATTATAGGATTGGTTGAAGCAAATGGGAGCTTTACTGTCAGCAGAAAAAAAAATATGCTTTATTTGTGTAATTCACCATTGATCTGCTATCATTTCCACTATCATAAATATCCTCTGTGCTCCTCTTCCTATTTTTTTCTCTCTGTGGCAATTTTTTAGTCAATCTTGTGTCATCTGCCACTCTTCTCCTTATTTACAATTTCTTTTTTCACCAATCTTGAAACTTCACCTCAGACTCCATAGTAACTTTTGCATCCCACTCTTATTCTTCATCTTCTTCCACTTCCGTTTCTCTTTAGGCCAGTTTAGTGTGCGAGTGGGTGTGCAGATAGTACTTTTGCTCTCCACTCAGTGTTATACTTGATTGCCTTGCATCTGGACCACGTCTGTCTGTACTATAGGGAGCACAGTATGGCTTACATCCAATTTGACTGTCAATCTATCACTGCATCTGTAACTAGAGAGAAGGGCCACGGCAGAAGGAATGAGTTTTGGTGTATGTGTATGGGTGTTGTGTATTTTATACATGTTGGATCATTGCTCTATTAAAGCAATAAGATATTTGTAGTGATAATCTGCCAGAGGAGACAAGACGCAAAGCCCAATGCTTCCACACTTGGCACTACATCCTTGTCTTTAATATTGATTTTTCTTAGACATGATACATGTTTTTCCATTTACTTGTCAAATTTTATGTTCTCAGACCCAATACTGATCTAATAAAAGACAGTCTCAGATCCATTCTTGCTATTCCCCACCAGCTAAAAGAAATGTATTGGCCCATTCCTGTTGAAACTACAGAGCAGCGTGGCAGTCTAAAGCACAGCAGCCTTGGGCATTTTGTTTGCATTTGTATGTGCGGTTGAGAGAGATGTTGTGGCACTGGAGGTGATGTGTGTGTGTTTTGTGTGGGTGAGAGCTGGTGGCAGCACTGAATGACTCCTTTTTCACCTGCTAACAAAGACAAGTTGCTAAAGTTTCACATCAAAACAAAGTTAAATATGAAAGTGCACCACCTCTCAAATGCAGCAGACAAATAAAACTGCACTTAAGTCAATAACATAGCTTTTAAAAGCCTGACTCTTTGCCCCGGGGAGCTTTGTATGTGTTGGCACTTACAGCCTGAATGTATATACTCTGCCGGGATGGCACGAAGAGGAAATACAGCTAATATTTCCAATGAGCTGACACTGGAAAAGCAAACAAGTCAATTTTTAAGAGTATTAGTCCAATACATAGTAAAACCATAGACTGTAAATAAAAGATGAACGTAGCCACTGTGATGTGAATCATTGGTTTTGGACTCCTTAATCTGAAGCTTCAAGGTTAGTGTTTCTGCCACTGACATGTTAGTTTTTCGGACCCAAAGGTGATGATATTTTGACGAGAGGCTGGAATGCTAAGTTATTAGTTATTATAATGCTAGTAAGTTTGGTTAGCAGGCTGCTATGGGTGTGATACACTGACACCTGCTAATTAGTGCTAGATAACAGATAACACACTAGAATTTCAAACCTGAAATCTGGTTGAGAGGTCCAGTTCAGTAACTTGAACTGGCGAGGCCATGTTTTTTAATTCTATTAGGTTAGATTTTTTTTAACATGACAGTCCATGGGGTTGACCTGCTTTTGGAGTCAGCCTCAAGTGGCCACTTGAGGAACTGCATTTTTGACCCTAAAGCTTATATTTCAGCCTGGGAGGTTGCTGCTTGGATGAAACCTGATAGATGCAGTCATTTCTGTTATTGGGGTGGAAGCATGATATTTAAACATGTTTAATCTTGATATAGGAATACAGTTCAGAAGAAGAAGGAAAAAAGAATCATTCAGGGTGGAATATGACCAGTGTGATCAGATATGTTATTCCTAAAATACAAAATGAATTTTGAACAAAATATTAATTTTCTTCTACTTAAAAAAATAACAACAATACTAATAAAAATAACAATAACTAGACTAAATTAAGCAGCAGTTTGGGAAGTATCCATCACTTTGCTTCAGTCAAAGGAGGATGCAGTGCCCCGCTCTCACTGAAGATTCCTGACGTTGCTCCAAAAAGAGATAAATATGAAATATGAGAGCTTTCAGTACTGCTTAGGCCTGCAAAATAAGTCAATTAGTCACGGCAGGCAGCAGTCAAATGGAGATTCTGCATGATGGTCTTAACGAGGGCCGCATAGGACAAGCGTCCGACAGCTCGTTAAATTAATCCTTTGGGTCTGCTGCAAGTGGAATGAGGCATGTGTCTCTGTGACCTGCTTATGTCCTCCACATTACATTACACAAAAATGTACACAGGCAGACACACACTCACACAACAGACTCTGAGCTCCAAATGGACTGGAGAAAATATTTCTGATCAAAGTTTCTTTCTGGCCCCATGGTTGCTCAGATTACATGAAAAACCCTGCCAGCGGGGAACTTGGGAGTCTCTCTCTCTCTCGCTCTTACTCACTCTGTCGCTTTTTCTCAGTCTCTCAGTTTTTTTTTTTTTTTTCCCTGTGTTGTTCTATTTTTCCTTTTCTCTGACTCATTACATCCTATAAACATAGCCCCCTGCAAACACAAGCGCTCTCAGTATGTGGGATCTAATGACTATGTTACGTGACAGCTTGATTCAGGAAGTCTGTGTTTTCCTGCATGGTTTATGTATGATTCACAAACTAGACTAACAAAGTTTGGGTTTTTACAAAGTATGCAAGTAAATATGCATGCATGTGCTCCATGTGTGTGACAGGAACAAGCAAACCTGTAGTGTTTCCCTCTATGCTTTCCCTTCCTTGCTTCTTTATTTCCAATTTTCTCTGGTTAACAAAACATTTTCCAGCTCCACACCACACCTCCATCATATATAAAAAATAGATCTCATCTAACCCCCTCTCCATCCCCCTTCATGAATATCAAATCCACAGATATTCTCTGTATTAGAGAATGGACATTCAGCTACTCTGGTCAGCAAATGGCTTTGTCCTATCAATCGCTATCTATTCAGCATCACAGCCTTTGTTCACCCAACCGAAACATAACCAAAACCAGACTTTGGCTTATGTTCTTTATTCTGTGTATGGGCAGAATGTGTTCGTTCTTATCCTTGGGTCCATCAGCTAGCAATTTACTCACCACTTCTTATTTCCCAACCACAACAGAGGCCAATAAATTGCTCTAGGGAACTATTCTTGACCCCCTCATGTTTTCTGCTTTTCAGGGTGCGCCTGCCTAAATCACTGTCTCACCCTCTCTGACACCTGTGTCTGTGTGGCACAATTCAGACATGTCATAAAATTATCACAAAACAGCTTTGATAACCCTCATACAAGCCCACACACATAGACACACGGATATCTACTACACTCTACACCCTGCAGATAACAGTTTAGACATTACTGGAGCGATTTAAAATCAGGAATTGTGTTAATGAATATTGTCAAGAAATAATATTGACAAATTGTGAAAGGATGCTATAGTGCAGCATAGACTGCGAGTGAGAATAGCTTCACAGTAAATAAACAGGATGAAGATGTGAGACAGACTATTGAGGCTAGCTAGCAACCATCATTTGTTTTTCCCGCGTGCAAAGATTATCTGGTTGAGTGATAGAGGTGGCCTTGATCAGCTCTCTCCCTGCACACACCCGTATATCAGATGTCACAGTGCTGCAAAGCCATCAACCCTTCACTGGCCTGGGATGCACATATTTACCATGGTAAATGTCACGCCTTCTCAGTAAACACTCCTGTTTTTCACCACACATCAGCATGCAGGAATGGATGATGCATTGCTTGCTGTACATTCTCTGTAATTGCTCACTTCCACATATCTAAAGGGGGAAAAAATGATCTGGAGTAGTTTCTTGAGTGAAATGTTCTGAAGGCAAAGATGGGTTTGAAGACTTGGTCCTTTTTTTTCTCTTTTTATTTTTACTTTTTCTTTCCGCTTTTGATTATAGCGCACGCTCATTAGGCTGCCGGCATTTGAATTGTACAAATCTATCAAGTCGATCAGAATTAGCTGCAGGTCCTTTTCTGTAAAAAGAAGTAAAGGCTTGTCATGATAGAGAGGATGAATGAGTTCACTGAGCAGAGAATGGACCTAGAAAGCTGATTGCAAGGATGGAATGGAGAGGGGGAAATATGTTCACCCAATAATTAATCTAATAGTTTTCATGGGACAAAGACAGCATATCTCTGCTGACTGCATAACGAGAGCCTGGAACAAAGTCATTCACTGCATCCCATTTAAAATTATGTGAGTGTGGGCTAAAGACCAGGAGAGGAGGAAGCTCATAAAATGGAAAGGCTTTACCATACATATTCCTCTTGTTGCTCTTAATTTAATGGAATTTTCATTAAATACTTTACTGCTAAATCTATCTATCTATCTATCTAGTCTTTCAGCTTAGAAATGAATGACGTTTTTCTGCTATTCTGCAGGGTTCAAAACATTAATCACTTATGAATGTGTCACATTGGAAATCAACAAATTAATTTTCAGCTGTTTTGATTGGTTGATATAGCAGTGAGAAAGTGGTACCAGGATTTGATTGGAGAATTGGGGTGATATCACAGCTCACTGGTGCAAAACGTTCTGGGAAACAGCCTAGATCTTATTGAATTTTAATTCAATGGATCTATGGTGCGTATGATACAAGGGGAACGGGAGCAGGAGGCCTTCTGGGCATCGTAATTTACCTTACCCATTTTTCCAGAGATTTCATATGATATCAATTTAATCTTAGGCATTTTATTTCACACATAGGGTACAGATCCACAGGGCACACATAGGCGAGAGGATTTTATATCAGCTGTTGTTTTCCCTCTCTAGAGACCATTTCTATAACCGTTGTGTGAAGTTGAATTGTGTGCATTTAGCACTAAAATGGAAAGGACAGCTCTACAAATAATGCTTGACAGGCTAAAGGTCTTGAGGGATATTTGATCATTATACTTGATTCAGCTTTTCTGCACATTCACACATACTAGTCTTAGGTAGGCTACCAAGAGAGGCAATTATCTCACCCACAAATCATGTGGTATTTTATATAAGTGGACAGAATATTAATTTAATGATTACAACTGCAACAGTGATGGTGAAAAGTATTTAATTAATTAAGCTATTAAATATGTTGACTTTTGCCATCAGAAGTCAGCCTTTGTATTTCACAGTGCATAGTGAAGGCCAGTGTGAAGCATAGTGCTTAGTGAAGTGATAGTGTATTGTATAAGGCATGTGAATCAAAGGTAAAGAAGTTCATTGTGGTTACTAACTAGAAGGTCACTTTGAGAACGTAGTCTTCCACCGAGGCTAAGGCTCTCGTAGTTTAATGGAATGAGATCCAGATCTGGAGCAGAATTTCTTTCTGAACCCTCTTTCTTGGGTTCAGCTTGGTAGTTTCTGTTTTCTGTGTAATCTTATTGACAGACCAGCAAACCAACTGGCACTGAAAAAATGCCTCTGCCTCAAAGCATAATTTACTAATCTTAAAAAAGGGGAAATCATGCTAAAATGGGAACAAATTAAAACATCAAATGACAGAACGAAGGTGTAATGTGTTTTTGAGGAAAAAAAAAAGAAAAGAAAAGCTTTCTGGACTGATATGGGTCCTAGCAGAGAAAACTTGCTCTCTCTCAGTCATCATGCTCTCTCAGCTGTCGCATCACTTTCATGAACCCGTACACACCTTTTCATCTCCTCAGAAGAGATGAAAGGTGTCATTTAGGGATAATAGGCAGAGAAATTTTGCTTACTAGCAAAATCAGAATCTAAAATCATTATTTTACATTTGTCTGCATTTACCCATAGGAATATTCAATACAGTTTTGAAGTTTTTAAAAGGTAAGTCAATCAGCATTCTGTCATTTACACCAACCAGAAGAAATAACTGTGTTCCATTTACATGACAATGACCATGATTCCCAGAATTGCTGCAAATACTTTTCCACAGGACCAGCATATAAATAGAAAAGCAGAGTGGTCTAAGAAGAAGAGAAACTAAAGATGCCAATAGATTACCACTTACAGAAAAAAACACAGAAACATAAATGTAACAGACTGTTTTAGACATTTTAGCAGATTAGAGAGATTGACACTCGAAAATGCCTGAACCAGGTAAAAAGAAATTGCAGCTGAAAGCAGTTCATTCAACATTTTGATGAATAATGTTGTAAAAGTAGGCTTCAGCAGAGCCACTAATTGGTGACCAACTAAAGACAAAGAAATTTTAATCTCAATCATGTTTTTGGCTTCCCACAATTAAATGAATATGATTGAGCAATACTGAAAATCCATGCTTCGCCAATAGAACGCATAGCAAAAACAAATCAAGCGCTCCCTGAATCAGCACCTGACGACATGCCTGCATGAGCCATTCACAGCTGTTCCCCACACTGTGCTGCTTGAAGAATCCTTGGACTAGTCTGGACGAGTAACGCTACATTAAAAGATGGATTTACAACAAAAATCTAATTTCCGCCACAGCAGAAGGTGAAGAGTTTGTCCCTTGAATCCAATCATCATGTTTTGTTTGGAAATACTTCAGATTTAGCGCAAGTGATGTTAACCAAGAGCAAATGTAGCAAGTGCTGTAGAGTTGTGTCTGCAAAGCAACACAACTAACTTATTCAACCACATGAAAACACACCACATACTGGAGTATAATTAATGAAGGCAAAGAGCCTGTACAGCCTGTCAGTGTATCCACCCACCTCACAAAGATGCACTGAAATAAAGCAACACAGTCACATTCTGTTTGGCCAAAGATAGGTGTCCAATAAACACAGTGAGTAACAAAGGTTTCAGGAAAATGGTCAACACACTGGAAAAAATATCTTATGTCTTTGCACACTAATTTTTCTAAAGTGGCAAAACCTGCAATGTATGCAGAACATGACAGGGGAAACGGAGAGGGATCTCACAGCTGTCAAATACTTTGCTACAAGTCTTATTCACACCCATAATGCAGATACAATGAATGGAGTGAAAGACTTTATATTTCGGTTGTAGGATATGTACTCAGATGAGGTGAATAAAAACCTTATTTGTCTGCAAATAGAGTTTAATTAACAGCAATGTAGCACAACATAAAGGTGAAAGTAGTGCCCTGTCGATTTCATTTTGTGTCAAGTTTTGGTTTCATTTTTTTATTTACATTTTTTATTTTTCTTCTAAGAGATGCACCGAATTTAGGTGAGTGAGGAGGACCAATTTTATTTTGATTTGTACATTAGCAGGAATGCAGTGTTATGTTTGTGTGACAGTGCAATAAAAGCATTTTTGTCATTTTATTATCGTGACGAATAATCATGATCTCAATATGAATCAAAATATTCGTGATAATCATTTTGACCATAATCGTGCAGCTTTGTCTACAAGTAAATGTTTTGAGTTTTGATGCAATTAGGTTTACCGCTTGGAGATTTTCTTCTCCTTTCTGAAGGACAGAAGTTGTCCAGAGCTTAGAGAAAATGTACAAGTTCATCAGAAATAGCAGTCTGTTAAAATGACCCTCAATTATGTTTCTACTTAAAGGTTGTCTCTTGATTGGCAATGAGAGGAACTGAACTACACCAAGTACTCTACAAGATACACTTGAAACTTTGAAGTATATTGAAAATATTAGAAATATTATTGAAAAAATGTTAAATCATGTTCCATTTCACTGCTCTGCTTGCTTTTAATCTGGATTTTTTTATGAATGTGCAAACATGGGCAGGTGGCAAGGTCTCATTAGTGATGTGGTTTAAACCTTTGAATAGCATTAAATTCCTTTTAATGTGCTTAGTTTTGAAAGTCTCTGTTTTTAATTATTTTGCCAAGACAAGGCATTCCAACTGAAGACTTAATCGCACTAAAACAGATTTACAAATTTATAATGTTGATGAGCTTGGTTTCCTGTAAGTTTGAGGAACGATCACATTGTACTCTCTACAGTATGTACTCAAGAGCAATCAATCTTTAATGGAAAAGAGAAAACAGTGTGACTCGAAATAATCAGTGAGTGAGTTGCTGGAACACTGGAGGGCCATTACTCCCGGTGTTTATATTATTTATTATTAAGTCATGAATTTCATTGAAATTAAATAAAAAGAGAAGCAACAGAATACACAGCAGGCCATTTCATAAAACATGAAGACATTTCCATAGTACTGAGCACATACATTCTTTCATGAAATGTTAGGCCTTTTCACATATCACTTTACTTATTCTCTTATTTCAGCTTGTGATTGTTGAAAAGGTGAAGAACAGTGCAGCCAAGTTTAGTTCCTCCTCACCACAACCAAAATGTTCTTTTCTTTCCCACGAAGAAGCCATAAGAAAACCTGTATTTCATTTGAAAGTGGTGAAACTAGACAGATACATTTATCTTGACTCCGACTGTGCCTCTATCTGTTTAGTGGTAGCTTTATATGGACACCTGATACAGGAGCTCTTACTGCTCTGGACAGTGCTCAAAGGGACTTGGGCCCTGAAGCTTTTCCAAAGAGGAATGACAAACCTGAGGTGGCGAGTTGAAAGTCAATCCATCAGTCTGAATGAATCTCCAGTAGCACTGCTGTGGACAGGGAAGATAAAATAGAAAAGAAAAACATTATCGTAACATTGGATTGAGGGCAGTTCAGGGAGAGCTCCACATCCAAGCATTTAACTTCAACTAGCCCGGGTTTCTTGGCAACAGGGATTAGTCACAATGCTCTGTTTAGGTGAAGAGATGAAATTATGTTTTATGGTTATAATGCACTTTATCCTTTGTGAAGCGGAAGATTAGAGTAGCTTTTAAAAGTAGTAAAAGAAATTTTCTGTGAAATCTATTCATACCTGTGGAAGCTTGTTTTCGCCACTGGAAAAAAAAAAAAAAACACAATTGCTGTCCGTAAGTCAAAATTTGGGGTTAGTATCTCGAAATTTCGACTTACTAACTTGAAATTGTGATAAAATAAGTCGACATTGACAAAAGAGCTCAAAGTTTCAAGTTATAAAGTGGAAATTTTGAAATAATAATCCAAATGTTTGAGTTACAGATGGCAAAATTGTTCTTTTCAGTCACAGAAAAAGCATTCAGTGGTGGAAATAAGCTTCCATACATATCAGTGAAGTTACTGCTTTTAGTAGATTATTTTGTGGATGTGAAGTCAATTTGTATGTTAACTCTGGTTAACTTGTACAAATTGGTGGACTGGTAGACTGACCCATGAATTGACACCATTGACAAGCTGTCTTGGAAGTACTGACCTTTGAGGAAATGTATTACAAGACCTGTTACCTTGTGGACGATGTCTATAATTACTGTTTATGAAGTTTTAACCTATGAAGATTTTATAAATGTAAAATTTTCCTAAAGCCCTGTAAGAGTAATGCACCATCAACTATTACAGAAATGTGTCGGAGTCTGAACTACTAAAAAGAATGGTTTACATACTATAGTGGTACAATGGTAGAAAGGTATCTTTAAATAAACATTAACTTATTGTATTAACATCAGTCTGTTAGCTACCTGGTTAATGACCCAGCTAACTAACAGCAACTGGTTAACTCAGAAGATTTTTCTTATTATTATGAAGTTATTGAATGAATCCTAAGAAAACAATACCTAAGGGATTAAACAGTGTGGTAGTGGGGAAATAGAAGCTCAGTGTGCAGTCGCCATACACTGGTAATCAGTCAGTGTACTGAACAACTCCAGCAAGGTCAAGGTCAAGTTTGTCAACAAGGAAAACAGTTAGAAAACAAGAAGTAACAGAAATACATGATGAAGTCAGGAAAACGCAAGGAATGTATACGAGTAAACACAACACAAAAAAGTGCCTGGAAACTATTCGGGTAGCAGATAATCTGGCAACTGGAAGGTGAGCCATGGGAATTGTGGGGAGACTGAACTGAACATAGGTGGTACAAAAAAGGGCTGGAAATGAAACAAAGGACAGAAGTAAAACTGACAGGATTACAAAAGAGAAAAAGAAAATAATGGCAAAAGTAATAAATGTAAGAAAGTAATGGCATTAAGTTAGAACAAAATTTATTTGTAATGAATTACAAATAAATTGAGAACTGAGAAAAAAAAGTTTCTACAAAACTGAGAAAAAAATATTAAATCATACTACAATTACTAAGCAAAAACTTGGTCATGAATGGGGGTTATGTACTAATGTTATTTTTTGTAAAAAACAAACAAACAAAAACCAAAAAACTAATGAAGATATCTGCAGAATGTAGTATTCATGTGGTTGCTTTGCATCTTTTCGCCATGCAGAAATAGCCACAAAGTGATAGCTCATTTACAAATATTACAAGAACCGTAGATTGTGTCCCTTATCTTGTCACTGCAGTAGTTACCATTCTTTTTTCCCTTTGTTTAGTCTCTGGTCAACTCTAGAGGAAAATACTTGGCTCCATTACCTGATAAATGCTCGACTTTGTTCACTATCTATAGCTAACTGTTGATGTTGCTGATCAGATAGTGGGCTTTTAGAGCTTTTTTCCAACTACTACAGCTAAAAGCAACACACTGGAGAGTGAGAGAGAACCACGACAGTGAGCTAATACGATACACTTTACAGCTCTGTAAAGATGGGAGGGTAGGGGTAGGGCTGCATAATTCAGGTGACAGTTTTTTTTTTTTAAGTTCATCACCATAATCACAGTATATTAATTTTTTTTAACATTATAAATTGATACATTATTGGCATAAAATATTTATTATAGATGCTTTTAATACAACAAGCAAATAAATGTCATGAAATTAAAAGGAGCTGTGTTATTGTCTTTCAGTTTTCTACTATGACCTTGCCATGACTAATATTAAACCAGCAAAAGGCCATAACAGTTCAGCATTTTTTGTCTGTGTTTTGAGAAATATCTTAGCTGTGAGGTGAGATTTACAGTTTGGGCTCTGGTTTGTTTGTCCATCCATCGATTTTCTATTCATGCTTATCCTTTTCAGACTTGTGTGGAAGGTGGGGTTGGGAACTAAAATGGCATACACCAGTCAATAGTCAGGAAATACCCTGAACCCTGAGAACACAGAAGTGTTCTGTTCCTTAGAGGGAAAACTAAAATATTTCATTCACCTGGATTCATGAGCTGGATCAGTGATCAATAAGAAACTGTTTTCCTTATCTTGAAAGAGAAACTGTAGTGAAGTGTCTTAAATTTTAACACATTTGAGGTAATGTTAGCGTATATGATTACGGTTTGTTCTACATCTGTGTATTCTCAGTTATTTATTTTTGCCATTGCAGCATCACATCATTTATCACATCAAGACCTCTTTGAATATTCCAACACAGCCATCACTTGATAATCTAGGCAGGTGTGGGCTGATCCTTTAGTAAACCAAGAGGTGGTTACACTATTTGCCTTACTGACAGACTAACCAACAGTGATTTCACACAAACAGTGTTGGAAAAAGAAACAGAGAAAGCCACATTATATCCCAGTCTAACCATGGGAGTCTCCAAGGAAGGGTGGGGGTGGGTGGGTGGGGGATTTCAACAGAGAAGGAAAGAGTGAACACAGTATAAAGGGAGCTGCTGAAAAGACCAAGAAAGGAAGTTGGAGTGTTGCATAGTGAGCCAGTGGAAAATGGAAGCGTGTGGGAGAAAGAGAGGGAGTGAGTGAGAGGTAATGAATAGCAAATCAGCTCCTTTATAAAACTCCTGCTTTCAGTGTTCAATCAGAGTAGCCCGGATTGGCAATTTTCCTCCGGCACAATAGAGCAGGCCCAAGAGGACCCTGGCCTCAGTTCAGAGAGGGAGAGTGAGACAGAGAGAGAGTGAGAGAGAAGTAAGACCTTGCCAGTACCCAACCCTACCAGCCCAGTGTTCTGTCAAGTTTGGCAAGAACAGCGCAGACAACAGGAGGCGCTCAGTAGTGACTTGCCCTTTGACTCTTCTTTTTTCATTTCATTTCTTCTGTTCATTGATGTATGAGGGTCATGAAAGTGAACCTGTGAAGGTGCGGCAGCTACTCTCCTTGCTAAAGTCATTTGCATAGAGGAACTCCCTGTTTCCTCCTGTGATGCGAAATAGCCTCGGGGGTGGAGAGAAAAGGGAGAAAGATGCAAAGTGACTGACAGTACTTCACATTGTGTACACTGCTGGGTCAATGCAGCGCCCTCCTTTTGCATTTTTCCACCGCTTGGACCTTTCTGTGTACGTGCACACACATTTCCTGTTCTTATACATTCTGCTTGAAATAGATGTACCTTAGTTCAGGGGCAGCTGCAGACCTTTGATATGAGTCCTGAATGCAGGATTACAAGTTAGTATGTGTTTCATTTGATTTTCAGAAGCAGACAGTAATTCAGTTAAAAAGATAGTTTGTCCCAAAGTCAAAATTTAGGCTTTTTTTTTCTCTGGCCTGCAGTGCTATTTATCCATCTAGATTGATTGGGGGAATTGTCCAGTTTTGGAGATTTTTCTATTTTCTCTTAAATATACTGGAACCAGAACTCACCTCGTGTTGCTCAAATTGCCAATAAATAAATAAATAATAATACATTTGGAAAACGGGCTAGTGTCTGTTACCAGAAATCATGGCCCAGTTACTGGGCAGCTGCTCTTATTTTCTTTCTGCTGTCTGCTTCCACCAACCAAAGGAAGTGTGCACCTAGCTAACATTACAGCTCAGCTGATGCCTATCATAATGTTACTAGCATGACTCTCTTGTCACAGATGGAGATGGATGATGGATGTAGATGAATGCATGGTTCTGCGCTATGATATAGTTTGGTAAAAAGAAAATAGCTCCTTCATGAAATTGCTCACAATTCTTTTGTGGATTCTTTGCTTTGAGTAACTTGGCCGTGATTTCTGGAAGCAGACATTGCTGCTGAATTTTCTTTTTTGTTTTTTGTTTTTTTTGTTTTTTTTGGCAATTTGAGCACCACAAGGCAAGAGCCATTTACTTCCATTATATTCGAGAGAAGGCAAACATCTCTACAGTGGTTGTCTACAAAACTCACACCAAAGTAATCTAGATGGATAATAGTAATCTAGATAAATATCACTATGGGCCAGAGGAAATTTTCTGCAAATTTGATGTAACTGTCAAATGTTCCTTTAAGTCACAAATTTTAGGTATATTTCTAAATTTAGCAATCTATTAAGTGAAGCAGCCGCCTTATGTTAAGATAATTGTTATTGTATGACATGCCAACTGAAATTAGAAAAGAATTGCTCATTAAAAGTGAACCCAGCATCAAAGAAAATAAAGTGACATGCAACTAATTTAGTCCAGCATAATAAGACACTTGATCATACCGTTTGAGCATTTACTCTATTAATTTTGCTGGGCACAGTTTTTGCTCCTTTAAACTGTGGTGGTTACATAAAAGAGCGGAAAACAAAAACATCCTAATTGCCTCTATAAATTGAGATGAAGTGCTCCACAGCAGGCCAAACAGTTGAATGGTTTTGTTCACTCAGCACAAACTGAAATCAACAACAAACATGCACATTCATACGTGCACAAGCACTGACTGGCTGACTTTAAGTACATTCTTTCACCTACATAGAAACATCTTCACACGTATCTCCGGGCATATAGCACGCTTTGTATGGCAAGCATTAGATGTTACTCGCAGGAGGAATAATTACTCTGGACAGTGGTAAGAGTGAATCCACATGGACTTGGCAGAGTCATGCGGAACCCTGCTGCCAGTGTACACAACTCATACCTGCCCCGTAGCACTCTAGGCCACCCGGCCCCTGAAACAGCAACATTTCCCCCTGCATTAAGTCTCTTATGGCTGGCAAGCAATGTAGAGACAAGGCTCAGCGCAGGAAATCTGACGCTGGCATAGGCACAGCATTGGAAAGCCAGAATTACTAGAAAATAGAGCAAGTTGAAATAAGGAAAGGAAATCAATCAGCAGGGGTAACCAAACATAGTAAATGCTATTGTAGTGTAAGTGTTAGGTCAGTTTTTATGAATTTCTTCTCCCTGATATCTCAGCACTGATGTGACCTGAAAACTTGTATTTCCTGTGTATTAAATGTATCCACTGTGTTTTCAAGATTTTTCTCTGCTTTTAACTTCTTTCAAGGTTTTCTCTTACAAAAAAGTGTGCTGCCTCCTCATGTCTTATTTCATGTTGTACACTATGTAAGAAAGGCTTTTATTCTATTACTCAAAGCACTCAGTGCTTCTGACATCTGCTTTTCCTTCTTGGTTCTTTGGCGATGGCTATTTTCTGCTCTGAGGTACTGAACTGGAGCCAGGGGAACCTTTTGTTTTCTAATA
Source organism: Paratilapia polleni (assembly GCA_015106735.1). Taxonomy (NCBI): domain Eukaryota; kingdom Metazoa; phylum Chordata; class Actinopteri; order Cichliformes; family Cichlidae; genus Paratilapia; species Paratilapia polleni. Next base: position 25,283 of record VUQI01003745.1, on the reverse strand, counting down.
CAGCTGGAACGGACAGGCAGCGAGACATTATTAAGGACAGGTGTATAGGAATTGTTTGGCATCATCAGTGCATTAATCTGGGTCGTTTCCCTGAACTGTTCACCTTTTTGTATTTACTCCAGCATCGTGACTTCTTCTGTTTTTTGTCATGTCATATATAGTATGGGTCAATCCAGGGAAAAATGGGAATTTCAGCAAGCAGGTGGTGCAGCTGAGTTTTTATGCCTGTCCAGTGTTCATGACTTTCATATTCTAAATTTACTTATCTGTATATTTATTGATATTTGACTGAGAAATCGTATGTAATGAAGGATTTCATTTGTCACTTGTTTGTGGACATTGCTCTTACAATGTGTCACACAGCAGCAGAAATGCTAGAATGTTCCTTGATGTTAGTCATACTAGAGAAAACAGTGGTTGGAGACCGTGGCACGACCAAAATTATTGCAACCACGTACAATGAACATGCAATCTTATTGCCTTTGAAATGGTTGCTTTGCTGTTGGTCCAAAAAGGCAGAGACAGAAAAACTGTTCATACTTATCATCCCTTTCTCTGAAAAACAGTGAACAAGTAAGGAACCTTGGCGTTATTTTGGACAGTGATCTCAGTTTTGATAATCATATTAATAAGGTCATGAGAACTGCTTTCTACTACTTGAAAAAATATATCAAAGACTCATGCTCCATGCATTCATATCAAGCAGGTTAGACTACTGTTATGCTCTATTTGCAGGATTATCCAAATCATCAGTAGGATGGCAGCCACTTATTCAGTATGCAGCAGCCAGAGTCCTTAGACGTACGTGGAAATTTGAACATATTACCCCAGTATTGAAATCACTTCATTGGCTCCCAGTTTAATACAGAATTACCTTTAAAATCCTTCTATTAGTTCATAAAGCTCTCAATGGTTTGCCCACCCCCAGTACATCTCTGACTTACTCAGTGTCTATAACCCTATCAGACCTCTCAGTTCATCAGGTGCAGATCTTTTAACTATTCCCAGAATTAGATCCAAACGTGCTGAGGGTGCTTTCAGATACTGTGGTTCTGTTCTTTGGAACAAGCTGCCTGCTGACCTGAGGTCAATCACAACTGTGTGTACATTCAAAAACAGACTCAAAACCTTTTTATTCTTTGGTTTTGTTGTTTTTATTGCCTTAAGGCATTGTAGACCTACGTAGGTTTTTATCTTTTATGTTAAGCACATTGAGTTTACATGTAATAAAACGTGCTATATAAATAAAATTGCCACTGCCATTGAAGACGGAGGACGAGGTCTGTGACTGCTCACTGTCAGTTGTCATCTTCAGAGTGACTTTGATGACAGACCAGGTGTTATACAATGGCGATAAGATGGAGTCAGTCTGGTATCAGTCTGCTATCAGTTTGCAATTGAATGGGATCAAGCTGGCAATTACATGCAATCTGTCTGTGATAAAATCACAAATCTGTTGCTGTCTGTTGCAAATCTGTTACCATCTACATACACAGAAATTCAGATTAAACAGAAATTCGCATTAACTACTTACATTCAAGGTCCAGCCAGAACCTCATAGATTTGAAACAGAAACGCAGAAATTCCTCCACAGCTAGTGATGTAGTTGCTGCACGGCGGTGATTTAACTGCAGAATGACGTAGGGGCTTGGCAACTTTGCTTTTATATAGGAATATAACCAGAATACAACCAGTTGGCAACCAGTTGAGTTGAGTCCCCATTGCAAGGAGATGTGTCACAGACAAGTTGCACTCATTGGTGCAGACTGACTCAGATTGATTGCAACATGTTGGCAATCCATCCATCCATTCATCCATCTTCTTCCGCTTATTCAATTCAGGGTCGCGGGAGGGATGGAGCCTATTGTTGCCAATCTGTCAGCGTTTATAAATTAGACAGCAGTTAATAGCAAGCCTTGGCCAGTCTGTCTGACAGTGATTGTAGTCAGTTCGAGTTGAACCATTGTTTGGAGACATGTTGCCAAATGCAAAAAAATTCAGTGGAGTCACTAGGGAACCACCAATGTTTCCAAGGAGGTTGTCTTCCTGTTTTTACTCTAACGTGCATTTCGCTTACACACACAGTACACAAAAAACAGATACAAAATATAGTTACGAGTATAAAGTATATATGTGTATGTGGTATAAGGCAGCATGTACCATCCATTGTCATGATGTTAAGTTTCTGTTTAGTCACTTCCTGTTCTATTTTGATATTACTCACTTGCTTTTATTGTTTCAATTCTACTACCTCCGTGTTTCTGATTTCCCGCCAGTTTTCGGCCACACCTGTTTCCCCATGACCTGATTACTTACCCAGTGCATATACAGCCATGCTTCCTTTTATTCCCTGCCAGATTGTCCCGTGCTCTCATTTAGTCAAGCATCCCAGCATTCCTAGTATTTCTTGTGTTTTCTTGTTATTTTCCCTTGTGTTGATGTTTGAGCTTCTTGTGTATGACCTTTTGAAATGTTTTTGGATTTTGCGTTTGCTTGCTGGATTTGTTTGCTCCGCTGCCTGCTTTTGTGTGTAATGACAGCTGCCTGCTTTCGGATTAAAGATTTCGATTGTTGAACTTCAGTTATGTTCTCCGTATGTCCTGTCCTGTGTATTGGTGTTTGTTAAGCACACAAAAAAATAATAGTGAAAATGTGGAACTATGTTGCATAGGAGTGAAACAGCAGCTGCATCCAGTGGTCATCTCAGGCCACTCATCAAAAATGATAAGAACCCATCAATAGAGTCAGCCAACTGATAACTGAGTTGACTCATTAGTTGACCGAGTTGACTCATTATAAAGATCCCAAGTAAATGGTGCATATGATGGCTTTTATGCTCCCATGAGAGGATGCTGATGGGGAATTTTCAAAGGGAATATAGTTTAGATGTGACCATAATAATTACTGCTGATCAGGCTTATGACTGGCTATCAGCTGGCTTTTGGAAAGAGTTGTAGGGGTGTAAGTATATAAGGTTACCGTGGATGATTTGAACTGTCCTCACACACCTTATGTAGGAAGGAGTGTGGACCAAAGAACAAAAAATAAGGTGAGAAGTTGTTGTAGATTTGTAGATTTAAGAGAGATTTGTAGATTTGTAGATTTGAGAGGAGTTGTTTGGAGTAAAGTTTACCCAGACAATATATGATACAGATTTGTATATATTGTATCCCTAATACAAATACATTGTCAGGCTTTGTATAATCATTTTTAAGTCAATGTTAAGGATCTACATTTTTAAACTGTTCAAAGCACAGAAAGGTTAAATTTATCATTAGGTTGTTGACATTGTTGACCCTGTGAGTGACCTGTGCCACTCTAAAAATGTCTGCAACTAAAGGGTCATTTCATTAACTCGTATTATATTAGTTTATATATTTTGATTGATCATTTGGTCTTGACGTCTGCACGTGTGTTTTCTTGTTACACCAACAGTTGAAAATCTAAATATAATTTTGATATGCCAAATACAAAAGTGACAAATTCCAGCACTTAAGAATGTGAATTTGCATGATAATCGTCTTAAATGATAAGATGCAATTGTTTTAATTTCGCTCATCTGACAAATCTGCAGCTATAGTTTATGTTTTCTCTTCATCACTTGTTTTGTATTTCTAAAAATTATACAGTTTTGAAACTTCCTATAGAGTCGATTATTTCACACGTGTCTTGATCTGCCCATGTCGTTTACTTCTTAACTTGAAGCGGTGGGACTTTTTTCATTGGTTTCTTTTATGTGCAGAGCATCCTCATTGATTTATTGACCACATGTTTGGCTACATGTAGTTGTCCTCTTTCTGCTATCAGCGGGCCCCATATGGATCCCTTCAGGATGGACACACAGATGGACACAGTGGGGATCCAGAGCCAGTCTGGCTGACACACCAGCCTCCTGTTTCCTAATGCCCCTCACAGAATGGCAGCACATCACAGAGTCACATCAGGAAGACTTCTGGTTTATCCATTAGCAATGAAATTATTAAAATGCTAATTTTCTTTAGCTTCATATTTGCTCTGGTTGTGTTTTTTTTTTTTTTTTCAGATTAACACCCAGAGTTGGTTATTGGTTACCATTCATCCATAGAAAGCAATGCTTTCTATGTGATGGTTTGGGTTACACGACAACCATTTAAAAAGATACACACTAAAGTTCAATATGATTATCTTTTTATAAATCAACAGGTAGTCACTCTATTTATATTTTTCTGCTAGTCTGTATTATTTAAGATGTATTCATTGTATAAAATATGTCTGCAACAAGAATTTTTGCCCTCCAGTGAGGTTGGTAAAGAGAATTATTGAGCCCTCGTGGTTTTGTATTGCACAGTGGCACTGAAAAATTAAAAAGATAAAAGATTAAAAAAGTAGAAAATATATTAAACTTACAGCTCTTGTGTGGTGATAATAACCAAGGGGATCCAATTCCATCTCAAACAGACTGTTTGAAGATCAAAGCCGTGACTTTATCTCCAAACTAGTTGAAAGCGACCAGAAAGAGGGCAGGGAAGGCCAGTGCTCTCCCCACGTGCTTTTCCAAGCCTTCTATACCACATACCTTATGGTGGACAGTAATTATAATATTGATTCAGCTGTATATGTATAGAATATCATTCTCCAGCACCTAAAGTATTTGAACAATTCTGATTAACAGAGATTGTGAAAAAAATTAACTCTCAAAGAAACAATTTGGCTCATCCTGGATCTTTTTGCCTACATAAATGATCTACAGTAGGTAGTGTTTCTCACAGTAGTTTAAGTGAGATATAGCTTGCGAGTAGCTCTGGCTTGTCTTATAGTTTAAGTCCATTAAACATGTAATCACAAATATCCTGTTGAAAGTCATGTCTGTACCCAAATATTCATTCATATTCATTCGTTTATATTCATTTGTTGTGTACGTGATTAGTTTTCAATTTAGGGATTCAGATTCTACTTCAGTTCACCACACCATTGTTGTTACAACATTGTTGCAAGATGTAGCTACTTTTTTCCAAAAAGCAACTACTGAATAATCTATGGACACTGCTGTTTCAGGAGCAGCAGTAACTTAAAATATCCAAACCTGTGGAGCTTTGAATATTATCTTAATTACCACCCAATCTCCAGAGCCCAAAAAATGGTATTTGGGACTGCTCTATACTTATCATATTAATTCTGGATTGGCACAATTGCGAACTTTGAGTCTAATGTAGATATTTAAAAGTACTGCCATATTTTAAAATAATAAGAGCTGTAATTACAATGGAAATATTTGCAATGAAAATAATTACACAACTTTACATTTTTAAAATGTAATATGTTTATGTCAGTGCCATAGTTGAATACTGGTGTGTGTGTGTGTGTAGTTATTAAACATTTGTTTGCTATGCAGCACACCTTTTCTGTGCTTCAACAGGAGTCAAATATATTGTTTGTTTGAGATGCAAAAGCACTCTTGAGATTCATTTTGCGAAAGGTTGTGCAACCTTAATCATTTATTTATTTTCATGGCCTGAGGCTCATAGTATTCATCTGCATTTTGATGTATAGGCGTATTCATTTACTTCCATTTTAATTGTGGTGTGGGCAGACTTTTATGAATATTTTGTGTGCAATTAACATCCCATACAGTGTTGATGAACCATTTCGCTAAATTACAGGGGTGGGATCATGTTTTAATTATCTCTCAGTGTATTCTAACAATGCTGTGAAAAAATGTGTTCGGAGTTATGGCCATATTCAGTTCATTATTCGAAAAAAACAAGCCTGGAGTATTCTATTTGTCCTACCCTTAGTCTGTAAACACCTGGGCTCTGAAGATGACTATCAAATTCACTTTCCAAATCAATAGCTCTCTTGATCACTGCGCTTACTGGTGTGAAGAAGCAGTAGCTCTGTCTAAAAAATTATGACCTCTAGTTAGAGACATTGTCCCTGCTGAATACTATAACAAGGCCAACATTTGGCACTGGAACCAAGCATTTCCCCAGTGGGAAAGAGAGAGGGAACAGACCTCTGGATGTCAGGATAATTGGCAAAGACACCTGGATCATACAGCAGAATGACAGACTGACATTCATTACGTTTAATAGTATTTCCTCCATCACACTGTCACTATCTCCCCTTCGCCTTTTCTCACTGTCACACACATTCACTCTCTTTTTTTCATTTTGTTTGTGTCTTTGCCCTCATCAGCCCTCCCACCATCATCCCGTGGGTCACCATGCAATGCCTCTCTGCCATTGTTATCCTTGGCACCTGAGAGATAAAGTCACTCCTGATGACTGATGACCACAGGTCCATGCAGAGATGAGCAGCAGTTTGTAATGATACAGATATCCTCAAGGCTGTATCTGTACAGCCGTGTCAGGTCACAGGCTGGATCACCAGCAGGGTTATGAGGTACATCATAAAAGTCCTTGTAAATAAAGCAAACGTTCTTTCAAGCAGCACCCACAGAATAGAAGTTGAAATAGCCAAGTCCTTAAGATGAATAAATGGGAGTTTCATCAACCCTTAACCTGAACACAGCAGAGGACTACCTAACTGAGGTTTGAGGGGCTTTTTATGATTCTGCAGTGACTGGAGCAGATAATGACCAGCTGTGGGCATCACTCTCTGAGCTTCTCAGGGACCTCATTGGCACACTAAACAACCTCATTATGACACTTTACAGATGCCACCTCGGCCACTTGTGAGGCTTTTCTGTTGGCCTCCCACAGACCACTGGTCCTGACTGTGTGGCCATGGTCAGGCTTTAGATGGGGACCTCTGGGCTGCTGGGCCGGGGAGAGATGAGGTTGACAGCCAACTAAGACAGTGAGCAAACTGCAGCTCATTGTGCATTAATTATTCTACATCTCTCTTTTAACTTTCCACTCCCTCAGGTTGTTTACAAAGTAAAGTGAGATGTGAAGTTCTGCTATAAATTGACCTGAAAATAACACATTTATCCAAAGAATTATGTACTGTAAAGTACATCCTCACACTTGTAAAAGAATTACAAACTCAGTTCCCCTGTCTTGTGAACAAGATGCAATGCAAACAGTGGTTCTTAGCCAAAGGCACTTCTGTGATCATTTGTACAGAAAGACGTTTGAACTGTTTTGGTGTATAGTAGGATATTGATTTGACCATTTAAACCATCTTTCAACAGGGTTCAAGATGTACTGTTTCTAGAGGTTAGTCAAGCGTTAATGTAAATACATATGTCAAACCACACAGCTCAACTTTTAATGCCACTCAGATGGAAGAAAAAGGGCAAGTTTATTTATACAGTACAACACATTTTATAACAAGTAAACTCATTTCTGCTTTGTGTGGAACTATATAGACTTACATGATATGTCCTGGGAAGTAAAGCCAGAATATAACAAAAGACTGGAAAAACACATTCATGAATGCTGCAGCAAATCAAAGATCAGTACACTGACAAATATATTTTAAAATAGAAAAGACCTATACTGGACTTTTGGGAATGATGGTATTAGTAATTTAAGGGAATAAAACAATTCTGCTATTGATATATTAGCCTGTATTCTTATTCTTATTCTTATACATAAATATGTGTATATACAAAATGTTGAAATTTTATTTGAAAGGGAAAATGATGGGGTCATTGTTTATTAGATTTTCAGCAATATTTTTCATAAACTACTTTGCAGCTTGCCATGAAGACTCTCCAGCAGTACTGCTGCTGGATGTCATATATTGCAGTTTTGTCATATGCCCCCTGCATCTCACTATTACTCACAAGGTAGCCTTTGGTGGTGGTCCTTGACACACTGGCTGCAGCATTATTTGCCACTGAGTAGGATTGTCAAAAAAATTGAGACTCAGATACTGATTGATAATAAAAATTGCTATAGGATTATATACTCATTAGCAACAGTATCGATACCAAGAGTGATGTCTGCGCTTCCTCCAGCTAACACACAACTTCACACAGCACTCCTGCAGACAGGCAGGCACACAGCCCCTGCCCTCACTAGCAGCTAAACACATGAACAGTAGTTGATGTTCACAACACTGAATAACTTTTTATGAGGAATTTTGAGAGGTCATTAGAGCACACCCATTAATGCTAGCCATTTAACTATTAGCAATTATCCAATAGCCACATTAGCCGTCCAGTAAGTTATCATTAAGGTAACAGCTAGCAGTTATGGCTAATAACAAAATGATAACGTTAATGTGGGAGCTAGGCGGCAAACGTTATCAGCCCTGCCCATCTGTAACATTTATAGGCAGTGTTAGTTTAACAGGATAACACAATAATTTGTGTCCAGAAAGTGTTATGTTTCTCTTAAATTCACTTAAAGTCTCTTGAAGTTTGTCATTTTTTTCCCCCATGGTATTGAAAATGGCATCAAGTATCGAGTATTTTCCTGAGTATTGGTATTGTGTTTGAAATTCTAGTATGGTGAACACCAACCACTGAACGATAACAGTCCCGTTAGAGACCTGCAAAGTCTGACGTGCACAGTGGTGTGATGGAAGTGCAGGATTATTCTCTGATCTATTTTATTTTCACTCACTTTTTACCTTCCATTTAACTTACTAGTTAGATTTAGACACTAAAAAAGACTTAAGATAAGTTTAGGAAAAGATTGTGGTTGAGGTTAAAAAAAAACCCTGCATTCTGAAAACTGGGCAAGTTGGAAGTGACAGGCCTGCCGCATTATTGCAATGACCCGGGTGTCACAAACCACTACATCTTGCACATAACTGTGACACCCAGCAGCTTTGACAAAAAAACATTACCCGACACCCTGGAGTTGTAGCTGACAAACTATGTGATGACACCATATCATAATATTTTATCATATCTTAATAACCTCTAACATCTTCATCTTCTGTAAAAAACACTAGTGCATATCGGACAACATATATACCAATATATCTGTGACAGGCCAATATCATCCACTAATACTGACTGATATATCGGTCGGCTTTTAAAATAAGGATTTTGTTATCTGGGTTTTTTTAAATTTTTGAGCCTAATTACCGGTAGATAAAAAAGCTTAAGAGCACCGGTAGCACCTGCCATGATGAGCTACTCTAGACACGTTGAGAGTAGTTTCTTATATCTTTTAATGCTCTTATATTACAAGCTGAATATATCTGTTGGGTGCTGACATATAAAAGGTAATTTAAGGTATGTGATCAGAGTGATAGAAAGTGGATGAAATTTAAAGGGAATTGACATACTGTTTACAGCACTGAGTTGTAATTTATAATTATTTACTGAGCATAAACTGAGTCAGGTAGTCATGAAATGTACATTGTATTGTCACACTGGTGCTTGCACAGTGCAGGTCACATTGCTGCTGCAGCTCCAGTGTTACCAATTGACTGCATAGCATTGCCTAAAACATTTAATACTTCCCCAGATTCTTGGTTAGATCCTATATGTTGCTAAACATGAACGTTAACTTACATGTGACTGGAACTGAAAGCTATTTGCCTAATTTTTAGCCATTACGGGGAACACCCTAAAATATTTCCATGGAGATTGGCTTGTAGCACACAGCCTGAGAGTTTTAGTTCACAGCAGAAGTTCCTTTTTTCTGTAGATTAGCATATGGTGTCTGTGCTGCTAGTCTTAATATTTTTTCAGTAAAAGCCTTCAGAGTTTTTCCAAATGATAGCTTGTTGACTTGAAGAAGACGTTGGATTTTTAAAGCACGAGCAGGAGAATGTTATTGAATATTCAAAACATAAATACCAGCATTAAGCAAGGTCAAAGCAAAACTATAATTACTGCCACTCGACAAATAACTAGAACTTACTGCTTCTGGTCTGTGTGTGATTGCTTCTTCTTTACTTTGGGCTGTTCAGTTTCAACCTTGGTATTAACATAATATTGGAAAGCTCCTCTACAATGTAAAGTGTTTTTCTGCAACTTCATTAGTCACACCAGACAGATGCATTAATCCTGGCAGTTAATGAACTGCCTCATTCTGTTGCTCAGACTTGATTACATGTAAGAAATGTGCGAGGTTTGATCACCACTGTAGTAGTAGTGGGGAACACTGCAGATATTATTCATTGCAGATTTGTTAATTGGTCAGAAATTCTAATGCACTTTAAAGAGTATAGTTTATTCTGCATTATATACTGTACCACTAAGATCAGATCAGCGTCACATTGCAAACTAATTATGCAATCACAGTGAAAATACTTGAAGGTTCAGCTTATAACCTTGCAATCTGCAGAGATATTTTTGGGAGATGGGACACACACAAAACAATTTTCTCTGACATTTTCAAGCAATCAAACTGTTACTCATCTTCTTGACAAACCATATCGACATATCAGGAATTCACTTTGGTGATACAATTAGAAATTATGCATACATTTGCATAAATGTTTCCTTAAAATCCTTTTGTTTTGTACTTTCCCTCCAGTGAATGATGGCCTATATTCCTCTACTGATTGCAATCTAAACCAACTGCCACAGTAGGAATATTAATGGATAAGCTGTAATTCAGTTAGGTCTTGATTTGTAAGTACTCAATGTGGCTGAACTCGAATAACTGCATTAACTGACAAAGTTATTGACAGTATTATTCAAATGTCAATATGCTTTGAAAACTGTATCAATGTAGCCATTAACCACATTTCTGTTTCTTCCTAACAGTGTCAGACAGGAGGAGCTTCTTCATTTATTTCAGATTCACAAACTGGAGCATACGTTTGTTCAATATTTAACCGTTACCCATTATTCACTATCTTTCAAACATTTTTCTCAAGGAGCTCATGAATATATGCCTCTTGCCCCTTTATTGATTTGGATCTAACATAATTAGATCATTTGAGAGACTCTTAAGACTTCACTGTTTCGACTTCTATAGGCATTTCAACTGCATCTTTCCAATTTAATTCACAACAAAAGAAAAAAAAAGTTTCACCCTCCAGGGATTTTCCATGATCAAGATGGAAAACCAAACACTGAAATAATTACAAAACGTTTGAAATTTCAGGGAATGAAAATCAACAGATGAAAGTTTTGGGTTTTTTTTTTTTGTCAGTATACAGGATGATGAAAGAAAATACTGTAGGCATGATCCATCTTTCTGCTATTATCCCTCTTGAATTAAAAATGTATGTATTAATTTCAGTTTCATATATTAGTAGTTTCATTCCAGTATGTATGAAGTGATATTGATGTTGCACCATGCTGTTTTTCTGCTACACACAACCTGTGATGATCAAAAGCTTCATCAAAACATCCCTCTTTTGCAGATCAGCTGTATCACAGTCGGAATGTGTGTTACAGTGTGTACATTGTGAACCTGTTAAACCTTTCAAATAACTGGATTCCTCACAGTTTATCTCTAAATACACCCTACTGTTCAGAGAAACACTCTTCAGGCAGAGCCATTAAACTACAATTACAGCAATTATTATGGAGTCAGAAACATACAAGCAGAGTGTGACAGCTGTTTTTGATTAGTTTTGACCCTACTGTTACTCAGTGGCCATCCCTATCTACTGTGAAATGTTCTTGATGTCACAATCGAGCTGTGCTAAAAACTGCAGTTCCTCAAATAGCCACTTGGGCCTGGCTCCAACACAATCCTCATAGACATGTTTATCTAAAAAAAAGTTTGGGACTCTATAGCTAATTTCCATCTGCATAAAAATTGTACAGTGAGGGGTTGGGAGTTTAATAACTTACCTGTTTAAACTGTATCCATCATGGTTTAAGTAAACCATGATAGAATTGGCCAAAACACTAAGCACGAGGCCTCAAAACAGTACTCCAGAAACCAGTGGGTGACATCACAGTGGCTATGTCTATCGTTAATACACAGTCTGTGGTTACTGTATAGCTGTTATTCTTGTGACATTAGTGTGACTCTACATTTTATGTTTGGAAATTTCTGAAATACGAATGATATGACACCAAGACTACACTTAAGCACCAAGGATGGAGTGTATTTATTAAGTAGGTAAATGGTGTTAGGTTTGTCCGTAAAGGGAGATTGCACAGTAACAGCAGGGAACATGCAAAAAGAGATTGAGTATGCTCTATGCTGCATGATTTGTAACATTAACATTCGTATGGAAAATTCTCCACTTTTAAAGAAGCAGGTAATATTTTTCCTCAGGCTGAATTGAACAAAGGAGTGTTGTTTGTTTGTTTCTGTGTTAGCATCTGCTTATGAGCTTGACAAAAAACACACTGCTAATTTATTATGTACTGCAGCAAGTCTGGCTCTTAGTGTCACTTATCAGAATGTCAGCCACCAATTTGTAAGGTCTTTCACTGCATATGTGGCAAATGAGTATATTTACAGTGTGATAATACTTAAGATCTGTGCAAGTTTCATGTAGCATATTGCTACCTGTGAGGACAAGATGCTCTCACACTATAATAACATACATGACCTGTAAGATTAAGTACTGCTCACTGATCGCTTCACCCTGAATGCAATTTCTATTAGTTAACAGTCAGGGATGGGAGGAGGGGATGGGGCTTTCATGATAGCATTCCTTCAATTAAGCCAGCTAGCCAGCTAAAGCATGCTTTGTATATTAAAGATGTGCCTATATGAATAGACTTTAATGGACAAAGCTTTGACAGTGTCATTAGAGAAGTCCAGTGACACACATGACCCAGGGTGTGGAAAAACGACGAGCCTCCCAGAGGAGAACATCAGGCCAGGGAAACAGTGTCAGAGGAGAATTGTGATGAAGGGATACTGATGCACTTGAAGTGTTTTTGTTGTAGAGGCTTGTAATTACAGCCAAGAGAGCCAGGGAATAATTATGTGAGCTCCATCAGTGAATGAGGGGTAGGTGGAGAAAATGAAAATCAGAGATATCATCAACCTCTCAAAGAGGAGGGACGAAAGAAAAGCGGAACATTACTATATTTTTTTTTCCTGTGTTAAAAATAAAAGGAAACAAAGAGCAAAGACATTTCTTTCTTCTGTCTCTTTGAGCTGTTCTAATCTTTTCCTGTTCTTTTGTCTGTTTCTCTGACTTTTTTCTACTCGACTCTTTGACTTTTCTATCATTCGCTCTCTCCAAACCGGTCTGTCTGCCTTTCTCTCCCTCCTCCCTCTCTGACAGTGTTCCAGACTACTCAGGGCAATTACAATTTAAAATGACAAAATGGAGATCATCATCATGTCACAAGATCAAGTGAAATGAAATGGCCCATGAAAAAAGCCGACGTATGCTAGTGTGCAGCCCTGTGTGTGCGTGCACAAATGTGTGTATGACGCAGTGTACTCTGCTTGTTTGCTCTGCTGTACTTCTAACAGTGTATGACATCTGCCCAGTACAGTCCATTCTGTATCAGAGTTTCTGCGTGAATCGTCCTCAGATGCAGTCAGAGCTAATGTAGTGTAACAGAAGGAGGGTCGTCTTGCTCTGCTCATTTTCCCATCACCATTACTCCCAACATTCACCCGCGCTCTTGATAGGAGCTGCATTCCTCTTGCAGTGAAGTCAGCATTTTTTAAGCCAGTAAAATATATCCAAATCCTGCATGCACTGCTCCTTGATAGTCATGATCCCTAAGTGGGATTTTATTCTGCATCTCACCACACTTTGACTCTCTTCACAGGCTTTTGAGGAGGAAAGAGAATTGGAGCTAGTCATAAAAACACACACTCCAGTGGCTTCTGTGTGTTCTGTGGGCTGCTGAATTAGTTCTTCCTCTCTCTGTTTCCTGTAACAGATGGTCTTATAAACTTTAACACGACTTCTGGAAAGCAAAAGATATACTAGGAGGGCCTTAAATTCAGTTCTGCTATTATTCAAAAACACATTTTTACAGCTTAATGCTCTTCCAATATTGCATATGTTTTAAAACATGTTTCTATAAACTAAATGTGGCATTAAAACCTGAGGCTTGTGCAGTTTCTTCTTGAGCACTCAAAACTCCAGGCTGACCATACTGAACTAGTATTTCCTCAGATAGCTTTCTCTAAGCGGGGTAGCCTGTATTCAGTGCTACATATCTTTAGCCTCAGCTTTAATTACACTATAGTCAGGCAAGTCATACTGGCAGCCATCCCCTCCAGTCGCCATGCTGATCAATAAGTGGACTGACTCCAAAGCCATTGCTTCGTGTAAGGTATACGACCAGGAAAGCAGTAAAAAAAAAAAAGAGTAGAGGAAAAGGCAGAAATAGGAGAAAGTTTTCTTGTTGCCTTGTTACTGTGCACATACACACAGTATTCATCTGTTCATCTATTCATTAGAGAATTTATTTTATCATTTTAAAAGCTAATTTGATACTTTATGCTCATTTTAAACTTCAGATTAAGGAGCTGTGTTTTGTTTTACCTTTTGTTTCAAGTTAAAGTTCAAATTAACGTAAAGGAGCTTTTTTTTCTTGTTTTCTTCATGAGCATTCACAGCACATATTGATTGGTAAATGTACATGCTGTTTGTCTAAATGTAAAGCACAGACAGACAGGATGAATACAGCCTTGCTCATCCTGAAAAATGCTTTTTTTTTTTTTGTTAGGTTTTTTTTTTGTACAGCTTTTCAAAAAAATGTATTTCTGATATTCAGATATAAACAGAGCCACTCTGGGGATGATGCTGAAATGAACACGGTGGCAGAGTGCACCATTACTGTACCAAGTGCTCCGACAGAAAGAGAGGGAGACACAGGCAGGGGGTAAAGTGGGAGAGGGATATGAAGTGAGGGAGGGATATGAAGCGAGGGAGACAGCAGTAAGAGGAAGTGCTTGGATGGGTAGAGTGGAAGATTTGTGTGGACAGAGAGCAATATGGAAGAAGATGATTGAGAAAGATGGACAGGAAAAGATGAGAGAAAGAAAAAAGAGGGATGATTTAGAGACAGCAGGAGAGAGCAAGAAAGAAATAGAGCCAAAAAGCAGTGAAAGGAGTGGAGAAGAGCTAAGGAGCTGGTGACAGGAATAGGATAGAGGAGGTGTCATCGTCAAGGGTGTCTCAGTAAGATGCCATAAAACACTCCCTTATTCTGCTTACTGTCACAGCATACCAGCTGAAACCCACAAATAGAGGTGTGAGACACACACACCAAGACTCAGACACTGAAGGCACACTGATGCATTAATGTATCACTTGGGTTTATTTGCCAACATTTCTTCTTTGGGTTTGCGGCGTATTGCAGTGATACTGGTTCCCCTCCATATTTTTTGTTGGAGAAGGAGTGGGCAGAAACAGAATAACCACTGAACAAATTTATGTGAACAGACGTTTTCTTTCATGGGCGTTTTTTCAGGCAACAAGAAGTGACTGTCTGTCTGAAAAAATGTAACTGATGAGAGGTTTTGATTTGTTTGTGGGTTTTTTTGCTCCAGCTTTATAGTGTACAAACCCATCAGCCACCACAGAAGAGCCATTGAACATGGTATTGTTTAGCAAATGAAATTCCACTGCAGATATGCACATTGATTGCTATAATAACATAAAATACTTATTCCATTAAAACACTTAAAATTTACATATTGCTGTTTGATCTTTTCTATGGTTTGTTGTTTTTGTTTATTGGAAGGCTGCTGGTGTCAGCCCCGCAGTCTTTGGTGCTAGCGTTTCTGGTGCTAGCACTCCTAACTGTCATGGTCTGTTGGTTTGGTTGTGTTGTTTTGAGTTTTCTGCTGGGACTTCTTAGTTTTATAATTTCTGTAATTATAGTAAGGATTTCATGTTTGTGCTTATTTTTTCTAGTTTCTGTTAAATCCCTTGACTGTGTTTAGTTGAGGTGCCAGTTCTTGTTACTTTTGTAATTTGTTTTTCTTTAAGGTTTAGAATATAATATATTTGATTCCTTGTATTTTAGTTTAGTCTGGTCTCCCTAGTGTGTTCTTGCATCTTGTTAAATCTTCATCTCTGTTATATGATTCCCCTTCTAGTTGCTTCCTGTTATATTTTGGTAGTTCTCTGTCGCTTGTGCTTTGCCATTAGTTTACTTCCTTTGTGGTTGTCTTAATTCAGCTGTGTCTTGTTACCCTGGTGTTTCCTATCTCCCTGATTACCTTGCGTGTCTATTTAAAGCCTCAGTTTGCCTTAGTTCTTTGTTGAGTCATACTGTGTTTCTGTCTCCCTTTCCTTGTGTGCACTCTGTGGAGTTTTGTTCTTTTGCTGCCTTTTGGATTACATGTGTTGCCTCAATAAACATTTGTTTTTTGTTTAAGAAATCTGTTTTTGAAGTCTGCATTTGGGTCCGCAACCTACAAATTGTGACACCAACATTAGCCACATTCTGCAAACTAATCTGATGTTGTGTATGTGCAAAGTCATGAATAGTGAATTTTAAGTGGTGCACAGCACCATTTAAAATAGTACTTGATTACTGAAGAATGTGATTAGAGGTTTAAAATAGCTCCTTAATAAAGGCAGTGTTTAACTTTGTTAAATTTTGCCAAAGATCCCTGGCTGATTAAACAATGTAGAACTACTGAATATTCTCTAGGTACATCTTGGCTTTTCTTTGCCACTTCCTACATAATACTAAGTGAAGTCACTTAAATCCTCTAACCACACATTATAAATGTGTGGCTGATACTGTATCTACACTGCTACTTTCCCAATATTTTCTTATAAATTAGGACTGCTAAATGGTTAAGTATGCTGTATTTTTTTAGCTACAATCAAGCGTATTATTTTTCACTATGTTTTTCCCCATTGTGAACTCTTCCCTCAAGCAGATAAGAAAACATAAAAGATACAGTGAAGTGCTGTCAGACACCATAATGTAATATGTCCATGTGGGTCTATGCTGCGTTAACGATGCAGAATAACAGATGCCTATACTCTCCGATTAGTAAGTCAGTTTCACACTTACTCCTCCTTTTGGACCACAAGTTATTATCATCTATACATCACTCTGAAAACAAACTAAAGACTTGTAGAATTTTCTCTGCATAACTATAAGTAAGTGTCAGACCACTGAAAGACTAGAGCCAGGCAGATACACTGTGGTTGAGGATCTGTTTGAATTAAAGATAAACAGTAGTAACTAGCAAGATGTAAAAGCTAGATCATGCCTGTGTGTCTGCAAAACCAAATATGCTTCAGGCAACCCACACTATGCAAACTGACTTCTTGCAAAAGGTATATTAATTATGTCTAAACTGTCACTGCATGTAACAGATGACACCATCTGCACATCAGCATACTGTAGACACACCTACCCTCAGTGGTAGGGTTGTACTAATGAAGATATTGCAGAGCAGTATGAGCAGGTGGAGAATCAGAGCCAAAGAAGGGTCAGTAAGTCAGCTGAAGTGACACTCAGCTCAGCTCAAGGCTCCTAATTGCTGTGTTTGAGGAGAGCAGAAACATGGGCATCTGACATGTTCCCACTTTGTTTGTTGCAGTGAAGGGGCCCTGTTAATGAAAGCCCCTGTGTGTGTGTGTTGCTGTGCTGGTGTCATTGCCAGATGTTGTTATTTGTTAATGAGAACTGTAGAAAATCTGTTTTGGAGGTGGTATGTTACTGACTGAATGTCCTGATGGATATTTCTTATTATTGTACAGTGACCCACACATAACACCTTATGATAAGTGACACCTTAGCACCTTAGTATAAATTGAGCTTGACTGTCATCATAGTGTAATTGGTTGTGAGGGTAATGTCCACACAAGGGGTGAGTAAAGTACCATTTATATTGATGTAGCCATACTTGGAGGGACGTGCTGTATCACTGTATTTAGTTTTAAGACACGGGCCTTTAGTTTATTTCTAGAGTTGTAGTTTCTCACATTTAGCATACAGGATAGTCTGCTGCAGACACATTCGCACTACTGAAAATACTCTGTGTGGTGTCATTGAGAGACTGACCTGTATAGAGCATGCAGCACGCATGACACCCACTCTTTAGCTGTGTATGCACACAAATATCAGTTCTCACGTCAGCACAATCTGACATTACACAGACGTTGTACTAGTGAGACTTGGGAGTTAAATACCGGCTAATGTCCGATCTAACTGCGGTGAACTGTGGCGTGCACTTCTGAAGGTTAAGTCCTTAGAAAAGTTCAGGGCTGTGGTGCATGTGTGAAAACGGCTATAGTTTCCTGAAGTGTTTTCAAGATCTGTTTACCGATACTGCTGTGCATTTGAAAGGCCGCTATAGGTCTCTAAGACATTTTCGAGTCATTTCAGTACTCTTTTAAAAAGTCAGCATTCTTCACTTGCTGATATCACGATTTCAAGAACAACCCATTAAGCAGCTGTTCAATTGATTCCCATTAGAGAGAAATGGCCAACAGCAAAAACAAGAGCAATTTTCACCAACATTGAAACCTCAGCTTTGGCAATTACTCTGCTACTGCAACAGGGGTGCTGTGTTCCCCGACAAGGAAGGTACATGAGTCTTAGATCTTTTCAAAGAAGTTGCTATTCATCTTTTGGACATTAATAAACTGAGAATCCTTGTTAGGAGGATGAAACTTGCTGACACTTGTAGGCTTTCAACGGAAGACAGACCAGAGAGAATATAAAAGTACATGTAGGTGAGCTAAGAAACCAATCAGTCATCAAAATTTCTCTTTTAAACAGCATGGTTAATATTCCCCCAGACGTGCATGCATCTAACCATGCTTCATGCTAAGATTTCGTGAGAAGAGAACTGTAGAGGTGGAAACTACATTTACTTAAATACTGTATTTGATTATGTGCTACAAGACATGCAAGAGTGCTGAAAGTAGGAGAGAGGGAGGTGCCAGGGTTCATTCATACACTTCACAGCTTCAGGAACACTGCTAAATTTTAAAATAACACACATGAAGACTGGCCCAATGTCTCTGAATGCCACAGCAACCTCATTCTTGGTGGCCCATCACTACTTGAACTTAACACTGTTCAGAGACATTGGGCCTTAAAACAGCCATAACACACGTGGGTTCTTGATCGCACAACAGTCAAGAACCAGACACACCATGACCGCAGTAACGATAACAATAACAATACTTCTAAC
>VUQI01003744.1:21921-34725 GCA_015106735.1 Paratilapia polleni | reverse complement strand
CCCCGATAAAAATGCTATTTGTGAATTTTCAGTCTTTCCACAGTTGTGTTTTTTGTACAATTTAACAACAAACACGAACATATTACTGCGATGGTGGTGGATTATTTTACTTTCAAACAGATCCAGACTAGCCATTTCCAACTGCTTTAGCTCTTTACGCTAAGCTAAAATAAGCTAACTGGCTTCTAGCAGCTACTGGCTTGTCAACCTTCTGTTATTATCCTTTCTTTTCTCTCTGAGTGAGAAAGCATTGTAGACACGACCTTTTTGTATTTATATATGCATACAGAGAAATATGTGTGCTATACAGTTAGTAATATATGCAGAGTGGGGAGTATGAAAGAAATATAGTACAACACTTTGCGTTATTGGGTTATTTAGCCTAAAATAAGCATAAAATTTCACAGCTTGTGGTATGTTATTTAAACTTGAACTTAGTATGTTTTAAGACCTCTTTTGCTAACACTCTTCAATCTAAATAACAACATATAGAAATATAGCAATATCTAAATATAAAGCTAACATGAACAAAGCACAACATTAACATCTAGTGTGAATGCTGCAAGTAATTCTAATTTAATGATGCGTAAAACTCTCTTTCAGCACTTAAATTATAATGCTAAGGCTGCAAGGCTAAACAAATATGCCAGATCCAGGTAGTTAGATGATGACTTAATGAAATATATCCTAAATATTTTCATATAACTCAATTTTTTTCTCTACTAAATGATCTCTGCACGACACTGTTAGAAAGATGTCACACGTAAGGGGCCTTATTCACACCACAGGTCAACAGTTTGGCCTTATTTTATATAAAACTGCACTGTCAATGTGGGAAAACTATAAAGACAACTTGTAGTTTACCCTTCGGGGATTGACCACTTGTGGAGGTCAAAGTTCATGGGCATTACTCAGTCGCATGAACTTCCAGAAGGAGGCAGGTTTGACCCACAAGCTTGAAAGATGTGAGCTTACGGTGAACACAGTGAGGTCCGTGCCTCACACTGAGCCTGTGATTAAAACACAATATTGATTTTTTACACAGAGAAGATTTAGTCTTTTGAGCAGTGGCGTAGCCCGACTCTGACCTTCCTTAATCGCCAAGCCTCTCCTCCCCAGACATTGGCAGGGTCAGAGGTGGAGGTGGAGTATGCAGGATTATTACTTTCATAGTGGGATTCAGTTCAAACAAGCTCCAGGGAGGAAGAAAAAGGAGGGCCAGGATATGGGAGGAAGAGAAAGGAAGGCCGACTATGGTAAATTTCTATCCTCGACTCTGCCTTAGTTTCTCTTCTGTCTAAGAGACTCTGTCTGTCTCATCCTCTTTATGCCCCATTTCCTTTGATTCGTTTTCTTCTCCCTCTCTCTTTTTTCCTGTGTGTGAGAGTACTCTTCCTGTTACGTGCAAGAGAGAGTGAGGTTGCCTGTGGAGGTTTAATTGGAGAGTGAGAAGTAAAGTGAATTAGAGCTGACTTGACTTGATTTCGCCATGGAGGCACTGGCACAGTCCTCCCTACAATTAAACATGTGCATGTCTGTGTGCAATTAAACCCTGTCTCTTCATGTAACCGCATCTGTATAAGCAGTGTCATAGCGCTGATCGATTGCTATGACTGTTGTCTGAGTGGTTAGGTGTGAGTGGGTAACCCTCTAAGTGTGTCAGTGTGAGATTTTGTATAGGTGGCTCCCCTTCTCCATATATGTGTGTTTTGTGTATGAGTGTGTCAGTCTCCTGATTACTGACCATGTGCATGGCTTCCTGGCGCTGGGGCAGTGAGGACAGCTGGGACTCTGAGTGGTACAGAGTCATTCCCTTCCTCAGGGCACGAAGGTCACCTGGGTTACACTGCTGGGCACAAACGGTCACAAAACAAACACCAAAGGAAAAAAAAAAAAAAGAAATATAAGACTTCAATGCCAGTGTTACCTAAAATGACCCAAAGAATGGCATCACTGCATGGTAACTAATCAAAGTTAACAATCCAAAGACAATGTGCAAACATAAAGGTAGGAAGTCCTGTCATTTTTATTCACTTCTGGGATTTAGCACTCATTTGACTTTAATACTAATTTTTACTACTTCCTTAAAATCAATACGTCTGCCTTTGTAAGTGACAATATTTTAACATAAAAATGTGACAGTATATTAGAAGTATTTTAATCATGTACCGCTGTACACAGCACCCTAGATTTTACTCAAGTTTAATCAACACTCAAAATCTTGAGGCAGACACAAGTACCATTATCAGCATTTGATAGTGATTAGTTTTGTGTGCATGAATGGATAAAAACACTCGCGGTGAAAGAATTTTACATCAATTTGCTCTTTTTGCATTTGTGTCACTAGACACACGACTGCCAGTATATTAGTTACATCCCTATATTTGGCTGCTGGTATATCCATCCAGGGGTTTATCAAGGTCTTTGGCTCTGTCCCCACTATACTGACACCTTCCCTCATCATCACTCTGACGCCATCTCTACATGCATAGCACTTCACAGAGTGTGGATGTACTACGTTGTGCCTTCCATCGAAGTTCATTACGCAGGGAGAGCATGCCTAATATTTGTCCTCATTAGCAGCCAAAGACCACTGGTTCCTGGGGGCAGTTACCAGCCTAGCTTCTCTCTGTAGGCAGGAACAAGCCAAGCACCACTGTTCCTTGTGACATTTCTCATGTCGCACACTAGTGTTCCCTCTGCGCGAGGCGCGGCATGTGAACGCACGTGATGCCTGGGAGCACTCGGGCTATAAATAACCCGATGAGCTGAGGGTGTGTGTCTATGAATGCACGGACATTGTGCTGTGCTTGTGTTGTCTGCCTGTGTATTATCTCTCTCTGTGCGCAACACACTCAGGTGCACACTCACATACAGCTCGCATACACAAAGCCACAATCAGCATTCCCCTTGTCTTCCCTGTCCTTTGATATCCCCGCTCCTCTTCTCTCCTCCAACTCCGTATCCTCTTAGTGCTCCTCTAACCTTTTCCAGTCCTCCCCCTGGCACTTCTTGATCTATCCTTTGGGTTTCCATATTCATGCCCTCAATTCTGCACCTTTTCTAACATCTCTATAGGTTTTGTGTCTGGTAACCTTAAATGTCAAGTCAGGGGGGAGTGACACAAACACATATTTGATCAGACCAACACATCAGCTGAATAAGAAGGCTTGCTAGGAACAATAAGAGTTTCCCCTGAGTCTAGCTTTTCATGTAAACCATCACACATCTCCAACTTTACTTTCCACCCTGAGATGACCTTGACCGCTGAGACCAGCAAAGCCATTTGTTTGCCAGACAGCTGAGGACAGTTGGCTCTCTGCAGTCTTCCTGGCTAAAACTCGGGGCCCTCCATCTTATCCATCCATCACAATGTTCTTGGTGCTGACGGGAAGATGCTGTGGACATCTTGCATCGTTTCCTGTTTGAGTTATGAGGGGCAGGGCTGATGTCACTTTCACAAAAGGGTAGGTAGGACAGCAGTGTGCACCTCGAGATCCATGACTTAATGGAATACAGGACAGAAATGGTTTAATCTGAGTAACTTGTGACTGAAATAAGAGTCTTGTTCCCTTACCATAGTTACAACATTAGGACTGAGTAACTACAGTGCTTGTTTTCTACATCATATGCTGGTGGGGTATGGATGCTAATCCAGGACATGCAGGCTCAATGTTTTTGCATCTGAAATCAATGACCCAGTCAGTTAAACACACTAAGAATTTCGAGTGGTAAAACTGCCGCTCTTCCATCATTATTGTTAACTTTATCATGGTATAAACGCAAAGCTTGACAGCCGTGACATTAAGTGTTGGGGGTCTGGGGCTCACTGTAGCGACAGGATGGATGGAGCGTCATCTGGCATATAAATCATTACATTTTCAGAGTCACACGGAGGACTTACTTGTTAATTTAATGATAAAGTGTCAGTGTGAATGGAGGGAGAGTGTGAGTGCTTCACACCGAAGTGAGTTAACACAAGTTTTCACACGTGAACTGCAGCTCTTTCTCGACATTACCCAGTGGACTGCATGTGAGAGCGCAAATTTCTAACATAACTGACTTGCCAGCTCCCACATACAAAGTCTGCGAGATGTCCGTTGTGCACTGATGTGAGAATAGCGCAGGTAATAATCTGCTGAATTCCCAGTGATTGAATGCACCCTCACCTAAACCAAACAGTCTTTCCAGGAGTGAGAAAACATCTGAAGTGAACTCCTGACAACTTCCCGACCAGATTATCCCGACATTGTCCGGACTTCACGTGCGAGATCGACTAGAGACAAGTAACAGCTGGAAGAAATGGGAGAGGCAAGTGGGAGAAAAGCTAAAGAGCACACACATGTCTGAGCATGTTTGAGTGTGTGCGTGTGTGCGCACACACCTGTTTTTCTAATTGTGATTACACCTGTGCTGCGTAGGCCCTTGTTAATGTTAATATCCGCTGTGGGACCCTGTTGTTAACTCCCTCCTTGCTCCCTTTAGTACAGTTCAAATCTGTCAGCCAAGCTGGTTTGGAGGGTCAGCATTCCTGCACTAAGAGGCTATTGTTTCCTCTAGCTTCACAAAAGTTTCGCTGGGCCGGTTTCGTAACACAGGAAGTTAGGCAATAAATCCACTGACGCAGCTAATCCATTGTAAAATTTGAGCCTGCTAATAACCTGCCACACACGTCATTAGGTAGGATATTATGTAAGAGTCTAATTGAATGGTAAACTTCAAAAATTCTCATTTTCACCCCCATATTTACTGGCATATCCTCTCAGGGAAAGACATATTTATTAGTAACAACCATCAAGATTATAGATCAATGTATCTCAGCTTCAGACAGACAGTCCTTCATTCTTCAGTTGCACTCACACACCAGTTGTTGGCCATGCATAATAGATGCCTGAATCTACCTGTGTTGCCCCTGGATCTTTAATTATTCAGCCCTGTAGACGTCTCGACAAGCTAGGACAGGCGTGTGTCATTTATGCACCAAAGCACAATGTAGCATTCATTCACTTAAGTTACCTTGTAGCAAACATTGTGCAGTGCAGCTCCAAGGACAGATAAAAACTTTCTTGCCAAGAAAGGCCACATACAAGCAGGGCCACCTGTATTCATTCATTAGCATAGCATGCTAGCAGCGCATAAAGGGCCCCCTGGACACTGAAGCCACAGATCTACAAGGCAATGCAATTCACTTCCTTTGTTCTAAGAAAACTGGCTCTATCACAAGGTGAATCATTTCTGTGGTAATGTTTGACAATGCATTTTATTGTATTACGAAGAGCTGGAGATTAATATCACTCTCAGGTGTGTACGGCTGATATGAAGTCACAGCCAGAAACCAGTTTGTTTACCATAACAAAATGAGAGGGGATGATCGGGACAAAGCCTGTCTGATTCAGTCCTGATAACACTGTATCTCACTGTTTGTCCAATGACAAGTAACACAAAACTGCTGTGCAGAAATGCAGAAATAGGTCTGAGCTTGTTTAGTTTGTCAAAAAGCACTAATAAAGCATTTATAGGGGATCTGAATCTAAGTTGTTAATGTGTGTTTATGTTTTTAAAAAGCGTGTCAATCAACACAGTCCTAATATTCCAGCGGATTCAAACCCAAGACCTTCTTGCTGTGAGGAAACAGTGCTAACCACTGCACCACCATGCTGGTCCACATGTGTGTGTGGAGTTCGCATGTTCTCCCCATGTCAGCGTGGGTTCTCTCCAGGTACACTGTCTTCCTCCCACAGTCCAAAGACATGCGTGGGGTTAGGTTAACTGGTGATTCTAAATTGGGTGTGAATTGTTGTCTGTCTCTGTGAGTTAGCCCTGCGACAGACTGGCGACCTGTCCAGGGTGTACCCTGGGTACTATACTAGACTTTGGGTACTATAGAAGTCTGTTGGAAAAAGGCTTTTTCTTCTTGACCTCTGTAAACACTTTTCTACTGAATTCATTGTCTTAGTCACTCATTTCGGGTCATACTGAATAAAAAGTTAAGTATATTTTGTAGATCTTGGTCATACTATGATTAAAACTGCAGATTATCCGCGGTATGCTAACAATTTGAGATTGACAAGTCATGAGCCAATGAGTCAGTGGTTTCACAGTCAGATCCGCCCCTGCTCGTCACATCTGCTTTTTTGAAACCAAGATGGTGCAGTGAAAATGCTCATCTTGAGGCTTCAAAGCAGAACATCAGAAACCAATGGATGACGTCACGGTAGCTACGTCCATCTTTTATACTATCTATGCTTTGGACAGAGCCAGTCTAGCTGTTTCCACTTCATTCCAGTGTATATGCTAAGCTACACCAACTACAGGCTGTTACTTCATAATAACTGCGCGGACATGAGTCGTATTGATCTTCACATCTTACTCTCTTCAAGGGAGCAAATAAGCATATTTCTCTAAATGACAAACATTTCTTTTACACATCACCACAGAGTTGATTCAGCATTTGTCCGACAGGTCCAACACAAACTGAACAGTATGCCAACATTATTGCAAATAAGCTGCATTGCCTTGTACACCTGCTGCTTTAATAGTGTCAACCCTCTATAGAAGAGAAAGCAAGAAGCTCAAAGGTGTGAAAAGTCCCACCACCAAACAGGTAAAAGAGTGAAAGGGCAAAAGAGGCTGAACCAACTGGCCAGCAGAAGAGCCAACAAACACTGACATTGTGGAAGGTTACCTTTTTCGTCTGTATTTGTGATAAGCTATATCGGCTATAAGCCTAGGGAGAGAAAAACATAATGGTGGAATGGTTTATTATTTTATTTTGACCTTTTAGGAGCCATTAATAACAGCAATGGAAGCAACTGTTTTACTCATGGGTTTAACACATAAAATTAAGATAATGTATTTGTAAAAAAAAAAACAAAAAACAACTAAATAACCAATTAACATTTGGATCTGGTGATTTGACATTTGAATCATTTCTACCAATCCCAACAGTTTTATATCTTCCACTGTATTAAACACATTCTTATCCCAACCTCAAATCTAACGAAAAGAAAGAAGAAACATCAATGCGAACAAAAACTATTATTCAACTATAAGAGGCAAGTTCATATTGTATGCCCTGACTGCTATGAGACAATGTGTAGTGTCTAATTGTAGCACTTAAGAGATAATTATGAGGATCGTTTAGGTTTCATGTCAGTGATTCCAGCCTACACTCTGCCTACATATGAATCTGCTGGGAGATAATTGGGAAAAGAGAAATCAGTTTTGTTTTTTTTTTCTTCAAATTAAAAAGCCATTTAAAGTGTGAAATTCACCCTCGTCTGTATGCAACCTGATTTACATTCAAATGAACAGACTCGCATCATAAAGTCCTGTGATAAAATTAAAGAGGGCAAATTATAACTAAAAGACTGTGATGTTTATGTATGTTTATGTGAGGTTTTACCAATAATTAATCAGAACTTCATGAATTTGATTCCCCTCGTGTGACCAATTAGCGTGTTTCAGTTTCATCATCCACTGTTTGTGGTTGTCTGCGTAAACACACCTCTGCGGATTGGCATGTGACCTCCTGGTGAACCACACCAGCATTCCACCCCCTCCTTCTCACACTCCCACCTCCCCTCACCGAGCCCTCCATCCTCCAAATTTGGGAGAAGTCAGAGCAAGGTCAACTTTGGGATAAATCCTTTACTCTGTCACTGTCACTTAATGCCTCTTTCCCCTCCTTTTTCCTCCTCTCATCTCGCCTCCGCTCCCGCAGTTTGCCTCGGGGGCTAACATCAGTGCTCGCTACTGAAGCTTACTGACTCCCTATGAATTAAACATGGATAAACATATTCTCCAACTAACAGGCTGCCTGTTGTAAGGGGTGGCTTCACAGAGGCATCAGGCAACTTCTTTATGTCATCACAGCTGCCTGTCACATGTTTTGGATGAGTTAAAAAGTTGCACAAGAGGAGTTTAGTGAGGGTATAAGTTTAGATAGAAACTGAAGTGGGCCAATTGCATGTCTTATCCTGAGAGGCACGAGCACGCCGGCATGGTACATGTGTGTGTGTGTGTCTCACCTGTGAGAGGAGCTTATTGTTATCGTCCTCCAGTATCCGCACTTTCGTCTCCAGCTGCCTGATGTAGTTGGAGGAGGAATCTGGAGGAGAGATGGAGAAGAAAAGAAGGGAGGAGTAGTGATTAGCATTTCAAAGACCTCAAGTGAAAAAACAGGCAGGCAGGGCCACTGAGGCAGAAGGACCACATAGAGCTCAAAAGGTTGCCGTGCAGTTTGAGAAGGACATAAAATCCTTGGGAAAGAGCAGTCTCCAAATGAGGACTTTCACATCATACTTATGTGTAAAGCTCAAATGTCTTTTATGGTCTTTTTCTTTAAAGCTCCCTTGACTTCACCCCCAAAATAAATGCACTAGTCTCATTTAGCTGCTCTTTTTGTACAAATTGTTTTCACGACTGATCTTGAATTTCATTATCTGTTCTACTGTTACAACGTGGATTACTCGTTTACGCTCTGCCCGACTCTGCTCGGATCAGCTGGTTGTTGTGTTTGTAGCCTTACAAAACAAGTGTTGCCAACAGGAAACTCGTAGAGTGCCCTCTGGCGGACAAACTATGCAACATCAACACTCATTACATGGTTGAAGTGTGTTTCTCCCATGGCTTCTTTACTTTAATTTTAATTTATCTGCCATGTTAAATGCCGATACTGATATATCGGCAAATGGCTAATATCACCCGATATATCAGCCCTGCCAATATTATTGGTCACGATCTAGATTTGACAGTCAAAAATCCAAAGATATTAAGCTGACAGTCATACAAAAGAGAAAAGCTGGAAATTCTCTTCTTTTTTCTGCTCTTCTTTTTTGTGTCTCTTCTTTTTAAAGTTTAAAACGTCCTTTTAAAGTTTTGCACTATGGATGCAAATATTGGTATTGGCTGATATCAGTTCTGGTGACATACTGGTAAATAAGATGGCATCAATTTTGAGCTGTTTTAAAATAGTCTAATCAAGAGCTAAACAACTTTAAAAAGGTCAATTACTTTTATAGTAGAGATTTTATTGTTTCCCTGCCCCAGAAAAACAATAAAAATTTTCAACAATAAAAATTATTTTAAACAACAGTGCTGACCCAGAATTTCACAATTCATGCATCCCTATTTTTCACTTAAGATTCCTTGCTGATCTTTGCTGGGTCAAGCACAGAGCATTTGCATATTTTTTGACC
This sequence comes from Paratilapia polleni, assembly GCA_015106735.1. Taxonomy (NCBI): domain Eukaryota; kingdom Metazoa; phylum Chordata; class Actinopteri; order Cichliformes; family Cichlidae; genus Paratilapia; species Paratilapia polleni. The sequence continues at coordinate 25,525 of VUQI01003744.1, read as the reverse complement.
CCATACTTGACTGGTTTTCCTATCACAACTTGGTGCACACTTCTCCTGTGCCACCTACTCTGTATGAAAAAGAGCTAATTGTCATATTTGAGATTCGTCACAGAACTGTCTCTATACTCTACACACCTGACAAACAGTGTAACTGCAGCCTAATTACTCCACAGAGGTTTATACAACCATAGTTGATCCCAATGAAGCAGCGCTCTGCGCTGACATGAATCAACTTTACTGAGTTCAAATCAGGGACGGGAGCTGATGTGAAGAGCGGAGGTGCAGTTTGACTCCGTAGGTGCCAGGGAGCCTGTTATCTAAAAAGGCATGTTTAATTTACAGAGAGAGATCAAAGCCGAGTTACGCACAGGAAACACACTCTGGTAGCTAGTCGGGAGCACAACACTGCACGCATGGATTTATTTTGTTTTGTTTTCTAAGTGGAATTACAGAGAGGCTGAGAGTGGAGACGGTGGGGAAGCTGCTGATGAAAATGATGGGTTGCGGTTTAATAAGATGCACATGAGGACTCACACCTGCAGGGTACTGCACACACAAATGAAACAAAGCTTCTTGGATCCGTTTGGTAACTCTCACCTTAGTTTGCTTCTACTCAAATGACCCTCACAAGTCTAACTTGTATTTATGCAACACAGTCGACAGCCACTTTGCGAGCAGGGGGCCCCACTGTTCACAAATCAACCCACTCAAATAGCAGCCTGGATTCAGTAGATTGGCAGTTGCACAAAGTCACAGATCCGATCTGTTTCAGACATACTTTATGCAAACAACGGCATGTGTGTAAACTTCAGACAGCATGCACTGTCAACCCTCTGCAGTTCCATGACATCTTGTGCATCATGGGAAACATGTTTCTAGAATCAAGGTGGCAGATTAAAGTAAACAGGTTAACATATGCAGCTAGATTTCTGCTAGAGAATGAAGTCTTGGTCAAACATATGCTTAACCGGTGTTCTAAAGAGTTAAAACTGTTAAATCCAAAATCTGACTTGCATTATAGATGACACCTTAATGCAGAACCACATTTTCATAGCTGAATATGGGGGCTGGACTACAGACTAATAGCAAAACAGAGGCTATAAGTGTTCTCACGTCAGAACCAGTGGTCTGTGATAAATACATTTTACCAGAAAATCCGCAGTGGCCAAGGAAATAATTACTGACCACCAGCATGTAAACAAAAGGTTTAACAGTACTCAGATTATGACTTTTTTTTCTATTTCCCTCCACTTTTATGAAATATATCCTCATAATTTGTGTTTTTATGTCCATGTACTGTAAAAAATGTAAAATAAATGTCAATAAAGGATAGTTTTTAATTCCCTACTTTATAATGGAGAATTTTTTTTTTCAAATTTCCAGCATCATTTCCATGCACAAAATTGATCCTTTTCCCAAAACCTGAGAGTAGACAGAGCTCAGCCCAACCCCATGACTTTTTAGAAGGCCCGGTGTTGACAATGCTGGTCAGCCAACGACTGGACAGCTACAGGAGGAAGCTGCAGTGGGCCACTGGCCAGAACTGGTAATCCTCTTTTACTGCCTTGTGACACTCTAATCTGTATTCATCTGCTTGCTTGACCTGCAGCCAGATTTCAAGCCGATTAGGATGAAGGTTCCTCAGCATTCAGTCTGCTAACAACAAAGGAAAAAGACTCAGAAAGAAGGGGGGAGGAAAGAAAATGGATGTTAACTGCTTCTTTTTTCTTTAGTGTTGTATGTATTGAGATTATTCCGAGATTAGGATTTAGCCATCAGTGTTCCAACAAACTCTTATTTTTATCTTCTTAAAACAAATTAAATAACAATAACATATACAATCAAAGGCAAACATTGATATAGTTTTCTATTTTAACTAGAAAAAAAAACAGAACTGGCCTTAAGTGATGGGTTCCACAGACATGAGCATGAACAGCATCTTCACATACCACAGCACCATCCCTCCCCTTCCACTCCCCATATACAAGCCTTTGATGTGTTATAGGGGGCTAAATCTCAATCCCTTCAGCATCATGCATGACATGATTAAGTTGTCTTTCTTAAATATGTGCAGATCTGCTGCGGGAACATTCACAAGAACACACAACACACACACACACACACAGAGTACACATGCACAGAGCTGCAGGGATCTGCTCGTGGAATCCAGCCGTCACCCTCTCTCTTTAACACCCGGCTCCAGAGAGTCATCCTGGTGGGAGAAGGGTCAGGCAATTAAACTGTTCCCTGGCTCCCCTGCCAGTCCTTCATTCTTTTATCCCTTCAACCCCTCCAGCAACATGTCCTCTCCTCTCCACCACTTCTCCATGAGGAAAAGCTACAGATCATCCAGGGATCACACAGCCGAGCCAAAATAATTGCCCTGCACAACTCAGCTCTGTACATCTACTCTTTCATACACAGAGTATCAAGGGAGAGGCGGTTATTACTTATGCATAACCTGAATGAAATCTTAACAGCTCATAAAGTGAGTACAAGATGCTGTGAAGAAGTGAAATATGTCCAACTAAGCTGTAAACAATACAGTGAGAGAGAAAACAGGAGACCCAGAGAGATAGGAAAACCCGGCCTTTACGTAAGCTATTTTTACATCTGTGCAAGTGTTGTTTACCCAGTGAATTGAGCTGATGTGAGACTGTTTATGTATCTGTGTGTGCGCAGGACAAAAGGTGACGCAGACGGCGGCGCAAGTCCATCCCCCTCTCAGCGCGTCACTTCGTATCACGTCAGTGCCACTGTGACCCACTTCCAGCAGCCACTCCCTCCTTACCTCTGTTCCACTCCCTGTTTCCCTCTATTTCTCCATTTTATTACATCCCATTACTTTAACTACTCTCTCCATTATGGCTCTTTTGCTGCTCTTAAAAAAGAGCACAGTTTTGGAGACACTAGCATGTTATGATGTCATGATGATTAAAAAAAACAAAACAAAAAAAAAAAAACACACATATGAGACAGTCTGACTGAAAATTGAGTTATAAAAACTTGTTGCGACCCATTAAAGGGGGGGAGGGGGGGGGCTGACCTCCACTACCTCCCCTTTATTTGCTAGAAGGCTCCCAACAGCCTATCCCCATCTGTCCATAACAGCCCATCTTGCTCCCTTTGCTTCATGCTTCAAGCAGACAGTCAAGATGTCTGCAAGTTTTTTTTAGATAATTAGTATCCCTTGAAATGGAGCTCAATTCTGAAGCCAAATCACAAATGAAACAACTGTGGAATTTAAAACTCCATAAGAGGATTTATGTGTTAGAGTATGAAATGAACTTGAGCCATTTAATGCACAATAGTTTAGTCAAGTGTACATCATACGCACCCTGTGGTCTTCCCGTAGTTAGTTATGTGTATATATAAATTCAGTGTTACACAGCAAAATGCACTGAATGCTGACAAATGTGTTACATGCACTTCTGCCATCATAAAACAAAAAGCAGACCTTTAAGATTATTTTAAATCTGAGAGGAAAACCCTGGGGCTGAAACCTGAAGCCAGTGCAGAAGTGTCAATGTCCGTTCCTCAACTGGTCTCCAAAGTCAAGTCAATCAAGCACAGACTCTCATGTCAAAATGCCCAACTTTACAGTAGAAACAAA
>VUQI01003744.1:10245-21751 GCA_015106735.1 Paratilapia polleni | reverse complement strand
AAATTGTATATTAAGGCTTAAATTTCGGCATTATTAGGGGTGCGGCCACTTTGAGCGACAGGTAATCTGGTCTTGTTCAGTGTTCTGTCATACTAGAAGTCACTCTAAGGAGTCGGCTGATCAGTTCAGTAAGTAATGTTACGTTAAGCTAAGTAGCTAAGTAATGCAGCTAATGTTAGCTGACAATTCCCCCTACCCTTTTGTCCAACTGTGCCGTATCTGGTTTACAAATAAATAAATAAACAAAAACAAAAACAAGACAGTAACAGCCAAATTCCCATATTTAAGGCTTCAAAACAATAGTCCACAAACCAGTGGGTGACCTTATGGTGGTTACGCTCATCTTTTATCTACAGTCTAAATTGAAATCTCGCATTGTCTACATCCATGTTTTCTCACCTCTCCTCCTTGCCTTTCAATAAGTGTGAGACTTTGTATATTACTGCAGATTAGTAGGATAAAGTGAAACCAGTAGCAGGATTTAAATCTCATGCATGTCTATACACAATACAAACAATGAGGTCCCTCTCATATAACAATGCTTCGTACCACTACTATTGGTCAAACCTCCAGAGAGTTCCTTTAGTTTCTGTCATTACAGTATGATTTATATACTCTGCACTGAATCTCCTCATAATGATAATGTATCATCCACAAGAAAATGGCAGAATTAGTGTCACTGTGATGGATAGCGTATGTATAATATCATTCCCCTCCTTTTGTAGCCTGCTTTTCCACCTCTATATTAGTTCCCTGTCTCTATTACACCCTCGCTGCATATGTTTCAAACCGCAGAGTGGAATAGGAGGTACACCTGATGTTATCAGAGGTCATGGCAGGCTTTTTTAAAAGCAGATTGAGGAATCTGAGACTAGAAGAAGGACCCAGGCATGCTTTTAAAGGCGTGTTGCAAGAATTACATTGACGAGTGTTAAAAATTAGACCACACATATACATTTACACTCAACATTCAGCAGATAGTGGCGGGAATATTACAGAACCAGCCTCCACGCTGTTGGCTCCAAGGTCTTTGCTACATCAAAGTAGCTTTGGTAAAATAGTATGGTTAAAAAGGACCAGGCTTTGGAATCCCCTTATGTTTTCAAGTCAGATCTCAGGGCTGTTTAGAAAGCCTGCAGTGCATTGAAATCACTCTGCTTTTATTATTCCTGGCTCGGCTCTGGCTTTCATCTCCTATTCACAGCTGTATCTCAGTGTTTTAACACAGAGACATGTATATTCTCTCAGCGACGTGCGTGCGTGCGTGTGTGTGTGTGTGTGGAATATGTTTGAGTGCTTTTGCACAGCATTTGTAAGACAGGGAATGCATGTGGGCTGCATGGGTGTCTAAGCTGACAGTGTGAGCTTGTGTGGGAGGGTGGGAGAATGAGTGAGAGGGTTCGTGCGAGAAAGGGGATTTTTTATTTTTTTTTTTTAACCCATCTGTGATTACACTGTATGTGTGTATGTGTGTTCTGGGCGGGACTAGGTTGGGTCAATTACCTCAAGATGTTGAAGAAAGAGCAGAAACAGTCCATACCATTTCCCTTTCTCTTCTCTGCGCCGACACTCAAGTCAACAGTGAATTCCGTGAAATTAGCTCCACTGGTTACATAAAGCCCCATCGTTATACTAAAATAGCTCTATTAACCAGCAACTTTTCAAATCTCAATTTGGAACAGACCGTATTCATGCTGGGAAGTGGAATCTGAAAGAGGCCCACCTTAAAAGCTGAAAAAGGGAGGAAAAGAGGAAAGACAGAGAGGGAAAAGGATCAAAGAAAGGGAGAGGCACCACTCCCTACAACCAGATATTGGTGGCAGTCAGAGCAGCGGGAATCATTTGAACATAAGAGTTTTGTGTAAATAAAACAGTTTTGGCATTGTGGCTGCACAAGTAATTACTTTCATTATTGTTTTATCGGTTTATTCTTTTTGTGACAACTGAATAATTGCGGAATTTACGTTTAAAACTAGAACGACCACCTTGCATTTATATACCACTGCCAACCTGTCAAGATGCAGCTCATATCAATGTACTTCCAGAACCATATAATATATGTTTCACAAACACATTTTCAGCACAGAAGAGCTTTATAATCCCCAAAGTGCTTCACAAATGTTAAGTATGGTCACCATTATGGTGTTGAATAATGGTCAGAGTTGTGTTTTTTTGCATAATATGTCACAGTAAAAGTCAACTTTACTGTGACATAAAAACAAAACAAAACAAAACATAGCATTAGTTCAGCCAGGCCATAAAATCAAGCAGGTCAGCTGATCTAATGGTCCATTCACAAAAACACATAGATGAAATTTGGCTTCATGTTACTCGGATGAATTCAGTCGCGTGGAAACATTTGCCCCTAACAGCCAACGGGACGAGATAGAGCACAACTGATAGACGGAATCAAGTACAGTAAGTATTTTTAGAACTTCACCTAATGTGAAATCAACATAATGCTGGGTAATCTAATTTTTATTTTTTAGTTTTTTCATTTTTGCCTTTCAGTGATTAAGATAACAAGACAATAGAGTTAAAAGGATTACTGAGGGCAGATTCAGATTCTTCACGGTGTTGCTCTCGTTTTGACTTGGTGTTATAAATCTACCACACCTTTTATCTTTAAATAAGCTCACTCCACCCCCCACCCAAAAAAACAACAAAAAAAAATTTAAAAAAATAAATCACTCACTGCCTAGTTCAGCTAAAGGCAAGATGACGAAAAGAGAGACTTGGTGAACAAGATCTATCTAGAAGAGGCAAAAGTAAAGATTTTCTGTGGGAGAACCTGCAGAAGGATCAATGACATGAATGAATGCTGATTGGTTGACAAGTGGGCCGGAATAGGGAAGGGAGTGACAGCAAAGTTCACTGGGAACGGGAGAACCCCGAATAAAACTTCAAAGATCACAAAATACAGCATGAAAAGCACAGACAGTGGCTGAAGTGGACACTTTTCATTGTTTTTAACACTCGGTTTTCACTTCAGCTCTTTGTATGTTACAACTTCGCTCTTCTCTGCGGCTGGCTGATGGACCAACAACAGCACAAGCAAGAGTAGCCCTCAGACCGGTGGTACCACATATTTTGTAAACTGCCCCCCTCCACAACAGAGCTCTCTGCAGGGCTGTCCCCGGACTGCCAGCGGACTGCGAACGTGCTATCCCCCGTTCAACCACATATCCTGCTTAACAAGTTGACAATTCTGATATCAGGCTGTAAGAGTTATGTCCAAAAAGTGTTTGACCACCAAATAATAATCAGTTCATTCTTGTGAACATTTGTGCCAAATTTGAAGAAATCTCAAGGTTTTCCTGAGATTTTCTTGTCCATTACAGTTTACCCCAAGAGATGGATGAGAAACCCGAAACAACCCTCTGACCCCAGCTGTTGTCAGCATAGAGGCATCAAAAAAGTTTCAGCAATAATTCCTATTGAAGCTGATTGCATTAAGCCAATTATAAGTCCAGGACCCAAATATATAAAATAGAGAAAAGCTGCACACCCTTCAGTTGTGGAAGCTGGAGCCACCCAATGTTTGGTGTATTTGCTGGGAGAATACTGGAACTACTGAAACGATTAACAGACTTGCAGTTTTCTGTCACTAGACCGTTAGCTAAGCTCTGTGGTTACTGCTACATCCATCACGCTTTGCATTGTAAATTAATAGTTTTAATTTACCGATTGGCTTTATACAAAGTGCAGTAAAGCAAACAATTCCAGTTTTTTAATTTTGTGTGGTGCATTCTGCGTGCACATACATAGGCATGCACTTGGCCAGTTAATTCATGCTTCCTTTGCTTGGATGCACAGTAATCAGTCATAGCCAGGGTAAACTGGCCAGGGGAACAGAGAAGAACAAGTTAAGTGGGCACCCATGCTGCATTAATGAAGGTGATGGCAAAACCTGGCAACCCAAGCACGTAAACCACGGGCTCCTGGAAGGTCTTCAAAGGCTCGACTGGCTCATCAGCTGGCGGGGAGCTAACCCCATCTGACAAGACATGGCACCCACTCCGAGGGAGCGAGAGCACCTCACCTCCCCACGCACTCTCCGGAGCGCAAGCGCATGCGTGTGTACGTGGGTGAATGTGTTCTGGAAGAAGCAAGACGTGTTTTTTCATGCGCATGAAAATGTGGAAGTGTGTCTTTGCGTGTGATAACAGCACAGCATTACTTTACGCTTGAAGGGAGACAACCCCTGCTGAGTGACTAGTGTGAAAGTTAAAGTGTCAAATGAATTGCGCTCCAGAAGGAAAGCTTGTGCGTATCAGCAGCTCTTAAACATTGACCAGGTGGGATCAGCTCTTTAATCATTTGTTGCTTGTCAGCTGCAAAACCAGGCAGCACTTACCAACAAACAACAACAGCTCAGTGTGGGTTTAATGCAGAGAGAAATTACTAGAGGAGATTTTTGCCTCTAGGAGCTTTGGGTGGCATAAATATTTCACACACTTTGGTGTATCACATGAATATCATAGCCTTATGAAGGATTGTGTGGCCATGCAATGGAAAGAAGAGAGCTGATTGGCTGTAAGTGCAACTTGGACCTTGTCTGCAATACAAATACTGAATATACAAGCACTGTGTTCTCTGTTTAAGAGTAACAGCAGGTTTTCCTGTCTACTAAACATGAACTTTCAGGTCTTGTGAAGGGAGAATTGTATTACATCTGACCAACAGTGAATTAACTTAGTAGTTTGTGGATTCATATTTGGGTTACAGTTTTACAGTTTTACTTTTTTTTTCCCAATGGAAGCTGGGTTTTTGGTCTTGCATAAAACCCAACACAAAAACAGTATAGTTATTTCTTCAAATATGATGTACATGCATCATCACATGCCTGACAGTGAAACACCAAATCACAGCAGAATACAGCATCCCCTCTGGTTAATCCAACAACCCCTCTTCTCTGATGGAGAACGACCTCAGTGATAGCACTTTCAGCTTTCAAAACAAAGATCAAAACTTTCCAATAAGGGACTTGCGAGTACAAAGTAAAACCTTAAAAATTATTTTTTTTTTTTAAATGAAATGACAAAACACACAAATTTCTAACCACATGTGCAAAGGTAGGGCCTCTGAACTCTTCTTAGAAACAAGTTTGGAGAGGATTCAAGGAATGTAGAGAGAGACGCAGTGGGACACCCAAACTGCTCTTCAATTACACTAATAAGCTTCTGTCAGTTGGAAATGTTCTTTTCGTCCAGAAGTCTAAACACATTACAAAATAGGCTTTCACTTGTTTCCTGCTTCTTGCATCCTCATTTCTCCTCATATTTCCCAACATAAATCAATCTCGATAAAACAAACGGAAGTTGGCAGGGAATCACTACTGACTTTGTCCACTTACCCATGATAATCGCTTCATGTTATGCATCTAATCATGCCCATTTCAGACATTCAAAGCTGTGTAGAGGTCAGCTGGGACTCTTTAAGATGTCAGAGGTTATTAGCTTCTATTGAGTGGAAATTGAAAACCCGTCTAAATCTCTGATGTCTAGCTATTGATTGGTCTGTCAGCCTCTACAGTGGCAGAGAAAGAGAGAGAAACCCAATTTATTTATAGGCATTCCAGCAGACAGTGACACTGACGTGTGTCTTGTTATCACACATCCTGTCCGGCAAAGTGATGCCTCCCTCCGCTGTCTCCTCAGCTCGTCGTCACCACCCTTGCAGGGTCAGCAGACGCCTTTGCACGTCTTCAGCTATGGGCGTCGGGCTGAAAATATGTCTGCATACAGTATGTGTGATATTTGTGTGCGTCACGATTTACGTATACAGTATGAGCCTGTGTGTTAACGTGTGGATATTTCTGTCTTTTTTTTTTTTTTTTTTAAATGGGAGATTTCTAGAGTTACTATTAGAAAAAGCTGTCAAAAACGAACACATATGGTTTAGCACTTGCATTGCTTGAGTACTACACAGTAGTAGGCCACTTCTGAGACTAGTGCCCCATGCCCTTAATCTTTTGATTAGGCTAGAAGAAAGGCAATCAGGCAGCTAGTTGAGTTTAATCCCATGAAATCAAAGCTGCGGGCTTAATTTGGTCCACACCCTTACTGTCCATGTGTGCATGTGATGGCTATTCACTGCGAGACAAAACAGAAAAGATTAGTGACATTTGGAGATGGATTAGCTGGTGGCTATTGTTTGCCTACAGAATTCTGTACTGCAACTCTCCAGCCTACTCATGCACAGTGTATCTGTTATGCTATTTAGCAGATAACTCTTTTTAACCATCCTTTACCTCTAGGGTAAATAGGTGATCAGTGTCAGGAATCAAAGTACTAAGTATATGGACATTAAAACTACACATTTACTAATTAGAGAAGCTGCCACAGGGTGGCTGAAGCTTTCAGGAGTGAGCCGCATATTCTGTTCAGTATTTTCCGATTCCGAGAGGACTGAAAAAAGCTTCATGATGTCTCACACTTGGCAGCACTCAAGACCCTTGACAATGAAGGTCAAGGGTCATAACTCTTGACTGATTCAGGGATGGGGCACTACATTCCTCTACATCAGCAACCGTTTTCTGCTGGGACAGAAGAAGATGGTGGAATTACTGTGTTTCTGTGTATTTATTTTAAATAACAGCGCACAAAACTGCACAATCCCCTTTGTCTGAATACACTCCAGTATAATGCAGCCATTTAGATGGGATGATTTGTTCTGGGGATTAGAAGTCCTTTGCTAGCAGGAATTATGAATATTTACTTGTTGAGTTAAATCATGTTTTAGTCAACAAAAAAAAAAAAAAAAAAAACATTTTGGAAATGTCAGTGAAAACAGCAATTTAACATGCGAGTTTGGATAACAGATCCATAGATATGTTGCACATAAACGTCTGGATGTCATCAACATGATACCCCACAGTGCCCATGAAAGGCTTTGCAGAAGAGGCTTAAGAGATGGCTGGCTTTACCTCGCACAACCCACAACCCACCGCAGTGTGTAAACAAACACCAGAGGGCATTGTGGGTAGAGAACGTCCCCCCAGAGCCCACGGCCCTATTTAACCTCATTCCTCTCCCGTTACCACGGTTTTGCCACCACAAACCCCATAGCAGCCTCATTTGCATAAATCTGCATTCTTTTAAAAGCCTGTCTGACTGACTGCTGAGCTGGCAAAGGTTGTGCTTATGTAAGCAGAGTCTAACAGCAAGCAGTTAGATGGTAAATACAGGGGACGTTCCTTCCATAAGTACAACACTGAAACCCCTTTATTATCGGCCTCTGAAAATCCCATCTCCCATGTGGGTTCTGATGCAATCTGCAAAGCAGGGCTTTTTCTTCCAATCCTGTGAAAATAACATTTTCTTTCCAGTGACATCATATAGTGGTTTCATTACTGTTTATGCCAACAATAACCACCTATGATTTCATTCTAATGTAAATCAAAGAGAAAATGGAGGGCAGGCAAGATTCAGCTTGTGACTGTGCTATTTAATCAGAGAGCTGACAACATCTTTCTTGCGTGTTTACATGGAGTGTATTTATATTGACTACATGTCAAAACAAAGAATTACCTGTGACAACATGTAGGAAATCCCAAAAATTACTCCGCAAAAGATTGAAAATAAGCAGGGTTTTCACCACAAAAGATCTTAGAACTGGTCCGATAGGTAGGAGGGGGTGGGTAGTATTGCGTTTGGTTAAGTTAACACTATCCACCCATCATAATGCAGAGCTTCATAGGAGCAGCTCTCACTACTACTTCTGTGCAGACAAACTGCTGCTAGTGTGAAGATAGGAAGAGAAGCAGGGGAATTTGTTTACCTCTTCCTCCACGAAAAGAAAGTAAAGTATACCAGCAGGAATCACATTTAACACTGTTCACATGCAAAGATTAATAATTTAGCCTACCATATTTATGGATAGGGTTAGGTATGCCCCAGTGGGCAGAAACCCTGGTAAGAAAAGCTCTCTAATGCAAAAAGAGCCAGACCGATATATCTGATATATCGACCGATGTTAGCTATTTGGCAATATATCAGTATCGGCATTTATAACGGCCGATAAATGAAAATCTAAAAAGTAAAGAAGAGATGTGAGAAACGCCCTTCAACCATGTTATGAGTGCTAATGTTGCATAGTTTGTCCACCCAAGGGCACTCTGCAACTTCCCCGTTGGCAACAGTGTTTGAACGCCACAATCAGGACAAACAGCTGATCCAAGTCGGCCAGAGCGTAAACAAGCAATCCACGACTTGTTATGACAATAAAACAAGATTATTTTTAAACTGCATTATCATATTTTCTCAGTAAGGATTCACAAATAACTACACATAAGAAATGTTAGGGAAATCTGCTTATGTTTCATGTGTATGAAAGAAAAAATATATATCAGCCAATATATCAGAATTTAATCACCAAATATCGGTACTGGTATCAGTCTTGGTCTTAAAAATCCTATACTGGTTGGGCTCTAATTGTACTTGCAACTGTAACTGCATTTTCTGCAGAACTAGTAGAGAGTTTTCTAACAGTACAAGGACAAATCTCTCAAATGAAACAACTAGGATAAACAAAAAACTCCATGCACTGGTGTCATCAACTGACCACTGCAGGATAAAAGGGGCTATTAGCACAGTAACTGCCACAAAGGGAAAAAGATCTTACGTAAGAGCTGTCCAGATAGAGAGTATCTCATCCAAACCACAGCTTAAAATTGGACTGATGTTGGATGGGAGTTCTGAAGCCTTTCACTCACTCTGACAACAGTGATTTGAGACACGGTGAAACTAAGCGAAGGCGACAGCACTTATACTCTGCAGTCGTCAGGAAAAAAGGCCATTAGAAAGGAAACAGGAGAATGACAGCGAGGCGTACAGTAAGGAGACAGGAGATACTGTGCAGACAGGACAGAAACAGGCATAATAACAAAGGGAATTCTATTATAGCCCATTATCAATGGTTAGAGCTGGCTGGACTCAAGTCTCCACTACAGAATAAAACAAGAATCATTATCCATTCCACTGATATTATCCCTTGATTTTTTTTTTAACTCCAAGTAAAACTGACCAATGTGTCTGGCTTTGAGATGTCCGCATCCTTTTCTGCAAGAGAACAGTTTGTAACAAGTCCAAACAGGGACACGCTGCTAACAAATACATTCATAGACATAGGATATGTTTAACCCCTCCCCAACATAAGATTCCTGCAAGAGGCAGCAACAGTAAAGTAACAATCTCATTTTCAAAGTGAACACTCACTCCCTTCCTCTTGTTGATGGCAAGAAGAACTGTTCCAGAGGGAAAAAAAAAAAACACTTCTTCCTCTAATATCTGAGTGCGTGGAAGACAAAGTCAAAGGTGTGAAACTTGAGGGAGAAGAGGAGTCAAGTGAGCGTAAATGCCGGCGACCTTTGAAGAAGAAAGCCTTACGAGCTCTGACAAGCAAACATTAGGCTACACTCCTGGTTATTTTTGTCGCTTGCCAGGCTGACAGAGTCGCTGCACTGAGAACTTGTTTTCTTCACACGTCTTCTGTTCGGTCTGAGCTGCCAAGCATTCCAAAGGTGTCTGCTCTTTGTGTCCAATTGAAACTGACCTAGAGCCCAGTGTCCTTCAGAACGGTCCAGCTGTCTCTTTGTAGCTCTGTATCAGTAGCATCTTTAGTAAAATCCCTGCGCTGACTTCAGCTAATGCTGAAATTTGCAGCTTCTCTCTAACTTAAAAAATGAGTCTGGACCCCCTGGTTGAGAACAACTGCTTTCATAAGAGATTATTTGAATATGCCAATAATGATTTGTGTCCTCACAAAACTGGAAAAAGTTAAAGAGAAATGGAGTCTGTGGTGACAACAGACACCATGCTCTGTTCTGGCAGGGTGTTAATACTTTGTAAAGCAGCTCAATCAATAAAGTAAGCAGCTCCAATCATGTGAGAGTGATTAATTATCCTAGTAAACACTTAACTGCATCTAATGAATGGCTTCATGAAGCAGTGTTGTTACAAACATCAACTCTATTTCCACCCTTTACGGCAATGATGACATTTACGACTGCTGCAGCCGCCCATGTCGACCAACCTTAAAATTTAGAGCATTAAATCCAATCGGATGATGGAGTGGATTAAAGCATTATAGATATTCTGTAGCCCGGCACATAGGGAGAATTTAAAATGTCATCACACACCATGCAGTGGTATATCATAAGGGTCCCAATTCCGTAAGTGTCAGTGTAGCACTGAAGCGCCCCATCCTTTTAATAGGCCTAAACCCTGCCTCTGACTTTACAGCCATTAGGTTTATTAGTGTAGCTTGTACGCACACACACACACACACACACACACACACACACGCACGCATGCATGTAGGAGAATCACAGGAACAAATTCCATTAGCAAGTAAGACTAGAGGTTTATGGCCAGATGGTTAACCTGCCTTGAATCAGCCTACAGTAAGACACACATACAGACACGCACACATAAATACCTCATAAAGCTTAATGGAAACTCATCAACTGGTAATTTTACTATACAAGACCTCCCCGGCACCCCATCGTCTGGTCGTCAAGTCACACTTTCTCCCTGTGTGATGCATGGCTATCATTTGCACAGCAGGGTGGTTACAGAGGCAGTTTGGTTTGAAGCCTCCTGTGATGGGGGGCAGAATCAGCAGCCTGTTTTATGTCAATCTAACAGATGCCATCTTTGAAGATGTTTTTTGTGGTCTGGCTGCCATAAATAAAATGTAAAAGGAAAAAAATGTGAGAGGGCAATTTTTCACTGGAAAATTAGAACTGTGGCAGAAGCTGCCACTGGCTTCTGAAGCCACTGAACTTTAGAAGGTGGTTGAGTAAAATATGCAGGCTACCGCATTATAAGATTTAACAACCAGTTTTTATTTGATAAATAATCCCTCAGAACCTCTGCAGAAACTTCATGCAAAAACTATTTCAGATTGGCCAAAATTAACAACTTAACTATATACTTACATCAGCCCACTTTGGTAGACAAAAATGTAGCTACTTTGATCAACTTATCATCTTATACTGGTCCTTAGTGCAGCCCTTCAGTTCATCAACCGTCTGAAACAGACTATTTTAGCTCCTCTCCCTTTAAGACAACTTCCTTCTGATTGGCTGCCCCTCATAAACAGAAGGTTTGAACACCTCAAAGACATCTACAACCACTGAAAAAAGGCACCAGACATGAGTCAAGAACAAAAGCAGGACTAACTATCTTGGGAGCACAGTTGGGTCACATGCTGCTTGGCCTCCATTGTCGTTCGTGGAGCCAGCTGTCCTTTGGGAGCCGCCGTGTCAGCTCAGATTAGCAGTGAGTGACACAGATCAGAACAAGACAGCGGTGACCAGGTGGTCCCTCTGACTCAACTGATCTTACTAACAGGCCTACAGTAAAACAGAGGGTGGTCAGCAGTAAATCTCCAACAGACAGAATCCAGTTGGGAAAAAAAAAAAAAAAAAAAAAAAAAAAAAAAAAAAAAAAAAAAAAAAAAAAAAAACAAAAACAAAAAAAAAAAAAAAGAAAACAAGCTT
>VUQI01003744.1:0-10225 GCA_015106735.1 Paratilapia polleni | reverse complement strand
AACAGAAAGGAAAAAAAAAAAAAAAGGCCATAGTTTGTCAAAAGGGAAACGAAGGAAGAGGCTATTAAATTCAGATACATTTACAGCTGAACAAACTACACAGTACTTCAAAACAAAGAGGGAGGTAAATCATTCTAACTGGATTCAAACAACCCTCAGCCTTTTTGTTTCATTTTTAAATGGAGGCTTCTCAAAACCCCTAATCATCTTACTGTAAAAGCTCCAGATTAGCAAACAGGAACATATGTTAGCTTTTTGTCCTTGACAATATTCTCATGTCTGTCTCCGTTTAAAAATTCCACTTAATCCATTGTGTTCAGCTGGAGGAAGCTTCTCTGGCTGGGAGTTTTTTTTTTCCTGTTCTGCCTTTGTTCCTGTGCTCCATGTGTTCAGATTTCCTCCCAGTTTGAAAACATGCAGGCTAGGTTAAATGGTGTGAACGTGTTAGTCTTCTTGTCTTTGTGTCAGCCCTGTGATAGACTGGCCTTTTGCTCAGTGTGTGCCGGGAAAGTTTCCAGCTTCCAGCAAATCCTGCACAGGAAGTGTTGGATGGATGGTGGATTGCGTTCAATCTGTGCAGTGTCAGCACAGTGACCAGAGGAAAGATGCAAGGCGAGCATCTAACCACACAAAAGTAACCAATTAAAACTTAAACTGCTGCAGGCTGATAACTGATGTCAGCTTATTTGTCTCCTTCGCTAGCTTAATTGTTAGTTTCATGTACATTTCTAATCTTTCCTTGCCAACCTAGGGGGAAAATTACTATGTGCATAAAATTCTCAATACTCTTACACAGCACTGAAATGACTAAATCAAGGGAAAAAGCCTGATTTCCCTTTCCACCATGACCTCTTCTGTCACATTTTTCTTTCCGCATGTGGAATCCCATGAGGCAGCTCAGTAAAAGGGCATCTTCACAGACACAGACTTATGTAACTAACTCACAAGTGTTTTTTTTTTTTAACAGCGTAATGACAATAGACTGCACTCACTGCACCTTTCATCCAAGTTCCTGTCAGCACGCTATTCTTACTGACATTCCACAGAAAGTTAAAGACTCAAAGAGGTCCCACCCAGGAGCTGTTAACATCAGCAGCCTTACAATAATCATAATTTCACATTCCACATTTCACACTGAAAGCTATAACTCACAGGGGAAAAAAACATATAAATAAGTCAACTTCAGACCACCAATGAGACATCTGATTATAGTAAAGCAGTTAAGAAGCTGGAATCACTCCAAGCTGGATGAGTTGTGAAACACACTGATGGTAATATGCAAGTCTACAACACAGATTTGAATAGAGTTGCATTTGGTGGATTAAGGTAGCGAATGGAATGTGAAAAAGGGAGTGTACTAGCCAGACCTTTAAAAACCATCCATTCCACTGAAGTGACTGATTTATCTGGCATTGTGACATGGCTTCAGTTGGTTCTCAGTTAAAACAGCAATCATTCAAACCAGCACCATGGGAGCACTATTGATAAGCAAATCATCATCAAGGCCAGGACTAACACCACTGTCAAACTGCTGTCAAACTCTGACAAGCTGTGCAGTGGGACATTGGCCTCTAATGACTGGTTAGTGTCCGTTCAGCAGCTATCTTGCTAATGCCTCCAGGCAGCTATTTGGGCACTTACTTTGAAGATCCTAGATGCATGGGGAGAGAGCTACAACTGGAATTTCAGTGGTCACTGGGACAAAAACTGCATGTATCAAATTTTAAGGCAAACTATAGAAATTAAAAAAAAAAAATACCTTGAAGCATTTGGCAACTTTGCCCAAAAATAAGGTGTGAAAAGCTATTTTTCCTCACAGCTTACATGATTTTACAGCTTCACTGTCGACTCAATACAGAGAGCCGAATGTCTCAGGCTCATCCAACCAAAGCACTGAACAAATGCCATGCTAATTCCTTTACAGGAATCTAATTAAATCAGTAAGTGCACTTACCTGCATCTTTACTTTGCTAACAAGTAGATGTGCCTGCCACCACACAATTAAAACTGTCATGAACCTCTACTGTGGGCATGCATCAATGCAACAACCCGACTGACTGGTGTTTCTGAGTTAGGCTGTCGATTGGCTTTTTGGAAGAGCAGTGGCACAAACACCAGTTTTCTATTCATGATTCTTCAAGTGCCATGTCTCTTATAATGTATCTGATATTAGGTAAGAAGTGCACAGTTTGGAATCTCAATCATCACATCCACCAAAGCAGGCCTAAATCGCTTGTACTAAAACTATTATTCTGTAAAATATAATATTAAGATCGATTCCTTGGACTCCTTATGAAACACTTCAAACTTTATTGTGTTGAGTACTTGATAGAAGAAAATATCAGAAATCACTTACGTGACTCAAATGGTATGCAGGGCAGAATGTAACTTGCACTTTGTACCTTGCAATGTAAAACACAGTGATAGAGTGGGAGCTGCGTGAGCAGAGATAAAAGGCTTTTTCTGGTGAAATATTTACCTCTCTGAAAATGAAAGTACGTTAAGTCAGTGCCAAGTCCTTATTCAGTGCTTAGTAATGTGCACTGTTCTGTTCTCTGCAGGTGTAGTGATATTTCTAGCTTTCTAGCAGTCTTTTTCTGTTTGTGTTCTTCAGAGGTTTTTCTCAGCAGGAGCAACTGAGTGTAGTATGGATAGCCAATTTTTTAGCTGTGACATCTTTCCC
Source organism: Paratilapia polleni (assembly GCA_015106735.1). Taxonomy (NCBI): domain Eukaryota; kingdom Metazoa; phylum Chordata; class Actinopteri; order Cichliformes; family Cichlidae; genus Paratilapia; species Paratilapia polleni. The sequence goes on along the minus strand of VUQI01003744.1, from coordinate 7,542 downwards.
CTCTTTCATAACTTTCTTTTATACTTTTCTCTCATTCTTCTCAATCAGCTCTACCCATAATTTAGTCTTCTCTTACACCCCTCCCGCTGCCTTAGCCCTTTCATGCTTTTGGTTTTCTCTCCTGTTCGTGTTTCCACTTATGCATTCAGATCTTCTCCTTTTACCCCTCATCCCATCTCTCCCTCTTCCACATTTTTCTTAACTTTTATAATTTCTCAGATTTCCCCTCATCAGCTGATGGCCACTGATGTGGACTCCCTGAAAACCTCCTCTGTCAGCCTTTCCACTCGCTTGCTGAACCGCACTGCCATGAACTGCATGTCTCTGCTTTCATTTTACTTTGTGGCTTTCTATGACAGTGTTATCTCATCCAGTATTTTCCAAACAGTCAATTATTAACTTCTACGTTGAAACTGCTTACATTGTACCTTTCATCTTGTTTCATAAATACTGAATCACTACCACATGACACGGCCTCCCTTTCCATCCTTTTCCCCCAAATGCCTACTGTTATTGTTTTTTGTACATGTGCTGAGTACAAGGAGGCCCTACAGGTATACAACATACATTCCTGCTTGAGGGAGCACCAATTTAAAGACACCAGCTGCTGGAAAAAGCCTACATCTAGATGCATTCCTCTGCAGCAAGATCCAACTTGTTTAGAAGTTTCCCATAAACAAAAATAACTAAAGTTGACAGGAGAAATTTGTCACACTGTACAGTGATGTGTACAGCAGAAAAGAGCATAGCTAAAAGAGGTGCCTCTCTGTGGAGAAAGCGCAGTAAAGCACACCCCATAATGCTGAATAAAAGGGCATAGTATCCTAGCAACTGGCAAAAAGGGAACGCTGCTTGCTCTGCAGTGTCCTCTGTTGCTTCTGGATCTTCAACCTTGCATCCTTCTCCTCATCTACCCTCTCAGAAACACTTGTCTCTTTTCTCCCATTCTCTATCCTTCTGCTTCCTGTTAGGACACTATTGCATCCCAGTAAGGGCACTTTCATCAAGTGCACATGCCATTTAACACTGTTATGTCGTCTGAAGGGTTTAAGAGTGCGCCTCGGTTTATTCAGTGCCTATCATACGCAGGGCTACGTGCCACGTATTTAAAAGAGTGGTGGGCAGAGATATAGCACTGGAGCCCGCTCTTCAAATCCTTTTTAACAGAAGCCCTCCCCTCCAAACCCTCTGCCATGTTTGAGATCCGTGGCAGAGCTACAACATCAGTGGTTTAATCCCCTTCCATGTTTTGTTGACTGAGAGTAGATTTAGCAAGAAGTGGATATATAGGAGATAACATACAGTAAAATGTCTCCTGAAATTCCCCACAGCTGGTTTTGTTACTCTATCTGTTGCAGATGTTTGTGAACAAGAACATGCAAAAACTACCAGCTGAATGTCATGAAACTTGGTGGAGAGGTGGGGCATGGAGGAAAAGCAAAAAAAAATTTTTTAATTTAAAAATTAAAAAAAAAAAAAAAAATAAAGCATTGGCCTTGGTGAAGGACACACTCTGTAAGTGCCCTTTGAGTTGTTCTGTGCAGCACTGTCTGCATATGAAGAGGTGTGAGGTCAGTGAGTTTACTCAGAGAGCCCGCATAGAAAATGTCCCAGTGGCTGCAGCACTTCATAAATTTCAGGAATATTATATTAGTTATAGTTTCTGTAAGTTCTTGATGGTGTTTTTTTTCTATTTTTGACTACTTTGAGATTATGCACATCTGAATTTCTAGTTAAACATTTAAGATATCCTCAGCTATCTTTAAAATTATGTGGGATTTATAACCATTTATTGAAATGTGAGAGTTTTTCTATGACTAACTTGTTTAAAATAACAATCATGTTGTCTTTGACACCAAATACTTGATTGAATTAAAATTATAAGATAATTATGAAGTTATTATTAGAAAATACTTAGGAACATAAGTATTGGTCAGAAAAATTACAATTAAACTAGACTGATTATGTTTTAGTCCAAGGTTTCTCAAGGGTTTTTTTTGTTTTTTTTTTAATCTGACAAGGCCATGCAGCCCTTTCAGATGGACTGAAAAAAACATTTCTCCTCAATAACTTTTATGTTCAAATGTGTTCAGTTTAACTCATTTTAAACTGAATCTGGACAACTTTCAGCTTATTTCTAAATTATTTAGTTAACCGTCCATAACCATTAGCCTACTATTACATCCACTGATTTAGCCTACTACATTTGGCTACAATTCTCTTTAACAGCTAATTGCTTCATTAAGAATTTCACCCATGTATCTGTTATGTTTAGCTAACATTTATTTCTAGCCATATTTTTAGCAAAATAATTTACGTTTTTTTCATAATTTTAACTAGCAAACTGTTATTTGTTATTAACAGCATTGTGTTTACTTATTATCATGAAAAGCTAGCTTTTCAACATTTATTTCATGCTATTAGCTAACAATTTAATTGATGCCCATATGTTTAGCAAAATAATTTACGTTTTATTCATAATTTTAGCTAGCTACAGCATTTTGACTATTTAGCCATTATATTTAGCTAATATTATTTGTTTATCCTTATTGTTAGCAAGTAATTTCAAATGTTGGCTATACTTTTATAAAGTTTTTCCAACCATTTACATTACATTGACAACCACTGTTTGTGACAATTACTTATGCATTTCAATTAGTATAACTACAGTGCTTAACAAATTTATTAGACCACCACCCAATGTAAATTTAGGACAGCTGTGGCATAAACCTAACAGTACTGATAATGACCAAAATAATTTTTTATGTTTTTGTAATGGTTAATCCACCAGTATGCACAAGCTCTTTAATCCAAATTATATTTTTAATGCTAAAGTATAATTATAGTTGTTATCCATGAATTTTCACATTTTACTGTTACAAAAAAGCAGAAAAAATAGTAAAGCACGTTATTTTATTTATTTATGTTTTTGACTAAGATGCCAAATTATTTACTTGCGTTCCTGAACAGAAAAATTTGTTTTAGTGGTTAAATGTTATGCTTGATTCATTTCAGCACCATAGTTTAACTTTCTTTGGTTAAATTTGTTTAGGTCAGTCACTCAGTTCATTAATCATTATCGGTAATTTAATCTTTAAATGTACCCCCTCACTATTGCAGCAGGACCCCGTACTTATACCACTGGTTAGGAATCACTGATTCAGTCATGCTCTGACACTGATTATGATGTTCTTGTGGTGCCTTATGAGAAACACTCCAAATGAAGTGCTAGCCAACCTCTTTTACCCTGCAAGCAGATGTCTGACTCAAAATGTGCTGATGCTGAACTCTCCCCAAAAACAGCAGCAGAGGAGTACAGATCAGAACCAACTAGGCCACAGAGCTGGGGAGGAGAAATAGGCTGGCTATAATTGGCTGTCATAAGTGTCATCTCCTCTCAGTGTGTGAGTGAGAAGAGTTTGAAATATGTTGCGTGATGCCCCTCTGAAGATGAATAACTGCCTCCATTTGCCTCATATGACACCTACCATCTTTATAGCAAGCTTGAAGCCCATCTCTATAGCAACTGGCTTTAAAAGAAACAAGAGAGATGCTAATTTCTCTTCCCTCTGTCTACCACCATAATACTTTTAAACCAAATTCTTTCACATCCACTTTTAGGAACCATCACTGTAGCTAACCAGAGCCAGGCAGCCTCTGCTTAATCAGACATTATCTGCACATCTGCTGAATCCAAAGCTAACTCTGATGGAGTCAAAGAGGATCGGAGGGAGACCCAGGAACATCTCCAGATTTTTAGATAATCACGCAGACATCCCTGGTGGTTATTCCATGATCATCAATACCAGCACAAAAAGCAAATACATGCAAACAGATGAGAAGATAAAACACATCTGTATCACTCTCCCTCTGTTGCCAGTCATCGATTTAGTCAGGTAAACTCCTTTTCCGTGAGCTTGCATTTTCATGTGATTATCAGCTTTCACCTAAGCGCTTTACGATTGTCACAGTGGAATCATTTGGCTCAGTTTGAATAAATAATGACTTTGATCGGCCTGTATAATCTGAGGACAAGCTCAGTTACGTGGGGTGGTGCTAATACCTTATGGAGGGAATGTCAAAAGCTGTCAGATCATTGAGTATCTGTCATGAGAACTGGGATGCAATAAAACAGATTCCCAACAAACATTTCTGATGTATTCACAGCATTACAGGTTCAAACCTAACCTATGACCTTCCCCATTCTGACATACCTTCTTTTCATCTGTTGAACTTTCTCTTTAATTTTTTTTTTTTTTTAAATCCAAGATCAAAAAGACACGTACATATCTCAGCACATTTAGATTTATTTATATGTGTGGCTGCTTGGTTGCTTGCGTCATTATCTATCTTAACCACTTCATCATTAAAGCTCTAATGAAAGCATTACCAAATGTTTCAATTGCAGTTTCTTTCCAGTGTCCAAGTAACCAGAAATAGTTGAGAGAAATGTGTTTCTCAAGTACCGTGCCAAACCACAACAGAAATGTTTAAGTTGCACAGTCCAGCCTGCAAGAGGAAATTAGCCTCCAGAGCAAACCAAAGCAATGTTACCTGAAACCCCCCCCCCCAAAAAAAATTCCTGAGGATGGAGCAACAGTGTTGTAGACTGTACGATTGATTCCAGATGCTTTAGCCGACAGTCAAAACTCCACATTATCTCATCCATCTCGATGGCCCACTGCCAGTTTCATATAATTTATTTTTTTACATGAGCTCCAGTTATGCACTTATGCAGTGAATATCCAGCTAAGAATGTGATGCTATTATCATCCAAGCAACAAAACAAATGTTTCAATATCTCTTAATGCAACAGATATTTATTTTCCCCATAAATTACAAACTCATTCTCTTGGCTTGAAAATTAAAAAGCCCTGCAGGACCAGAAGCGGCCACATGTAAAGAACCCAAGCATTCAAAAAAAAAAAAATCTATAACTGTTAGACTAGAGGTTGGAGTAAGGTGACAGCACTGTGTAAACTGAAGCAAGGTAAAGACATCTGCTGACTCCAGTCTCCGATGTCACAGCAACCAAATCGAAAGAGCTGACGGGCAGAAAATCCAGATAAACGCCTTGTTCCTCCTGGGCCTCGAAAGGAGCTGATGAAGAGGAGTTCTATCTATGAGCTGCTGACTTTTGGCAACCTGTTCTACTCTCCAAGGTCACCGGCTGTGTTGCGTAGACAAAATCAAATTGCTGATGCTTACGACATGGCCACAGATGAGTTTTTGTTACCGTGCCACCTGCACCTAGTTACTCTTTTGAACTCCTCCCTGTATCTCTCATTTGCATCCTAATCAGTTGTTTAGATCTAGTGCCATTTGACGTGCAACACAAATCAATAAGGGTCCAATATGGGGTAGAATGCCTTTCACTTACCTCAACCTTAGTCAAGGGCAGGATGCCAACCGAGAATGAGTACAGGCCATGGCGTAGCTAAACTACACTGCATTCAAGGCAAGTTAGCCAAAATGGTTTTAAAGAAAAGAAAAATATGGACAAATTTTAAATATGATCGTATAAGTGTTTCTTGACACTTTCCACTGTAAAAAGTTCTGTTATGAAATTTGTTAAGAATGCAGTGTACTCTAAATTTAGCTGTTATATGAGAGATGTTTTACATGTACAAAGCTGTCATGAGCTGATAACATATAGTTCAGTGTTAGATTATAGTGCCCACAACTAAAATAAGCAATCCAATGGTGAGTAAGAATTGTGCAACTCTGACCACACCCTGTTTGTCTCTTATGAGTGAGTAACTTTGGAACACACACTCACACACACACACACAGAGCTGACCTCACTGGGGCTGGCATCATTGTGCACGGGTCAACCACCATGGAGGCCATCCATGCCCAAACCAATCCCCATCCCCCTACCCCTTACTTCCCTCCGCTTCAGTGACTCTGAGGCTAGGCGTGGGAGCCATCGACTCGCCCCACTGATCATTGCTGTTGCCTTGGCAACCGAGCAACCCAGCCCCTCCAGCAGCCCGCTGCCCAATGATCAGAAAAGAAGGACATCCATTTAGATCGGAGACACAGCGTGAGGAAGACAGAGCCGAGTGCTCTAATTGTATTAAAACACAGTGTCCGCGTGACACGGAGCAGCAGCACTTTTATATATTCCAAAGAGTCAGTGGTGACCACACAAACAACAAGCATCCAGGACTTGTTGTAAAACTTTTTGTTCCATTAAAGGCCCTTGCATTAGATCTCTAAGCAAGTCTATGTGTGTGTGCAAGCCTCATGCTGGCTCTGTAACCTCATTCTGTCGGCTGGGTGCTGGGTTGATGGGAATGAAAGGACAGTGAATAAGACAGCAGGTTCACAGAAATCGGCAGAGAGATGGATGCAGATGGAGGGAAAGACTGGAGAAGTCTGTCAGGTAAGAATAGACAAGGAGGCAAAAGTTCAAAAAGAGGCCTAGAGACACACACTTTATTCGTTTTCCATCCTGCTGCTCCTCTCTCCGTGCAGTCTCATTCCTGCTGCGTCACAAAGAGGAGCAGGACCCACTTCCTCTTTTGTTTATTCAGGAATGCGGGACGTCCTGACAGGCAGGCTTTTCATTGACAGTGCACAGCTGAGAGTTTCCCACTGCGGCTCTTTCTCTTAACCTCTCCCGTGTACATCAACGCGTTTGTGTTTTCTACTCCATTATCTGTGTCATCAGCCCACCAAGCCTCACACAGATAGTGTGTGCTGGGAAACACAAGCCAGAGATGCCCGCTGTACTCCAGAGATGCTCTCAAACTATATGTGATGCAACTGAAGTCACTGCTCAGCAGTGACTTCAGTTTCAGCTAATTGGGCCCAATATTTAATTTTGTGGAGTATTCTGCAAACTACAACACTACAAACTAAGACAATTTTATACAATTGTACACAGGTTTAAATTTGATAGTGTGCTTTTATTAATTTTGGCAATTATAAAACTGCTATCTGCTATCTCAAAACTACAGTTTTGTAGCAAAGAGTAGCTGCTCTCTTTGCTGAGTTTTGACTATGCACCATGGAGGCATTGCCCTGTATGAGGGAAGTATAAATAACCAGGGGAGAGGTTACAAGAAACCAACTCAGCATCTTGGAACACAGGAACACGAATCTCAGTATGGACAAACAGGATATCAGTGACAGAAACATCCTATTCCTGCTTAGAAGCCCCTTTTTTTTTAACCGCACAGATTGCCACACAATGACTTGAAACAACAACCGAGAGAAAAAACACCATTGTGTTGTTGGTCCTACGGTTTCCTTTGAAACAAGAAAGGAGCTCACACAGAGAAACAAGACTAGCTGGCTGTGACTGTCTGAGATATATTTAAGAAAAACACAAGAACTATTCATAAACCCAACCTTCCTTTAAAGTAACAAACTCTTTTGTGTGAAGACTAAACTAATGTGAACAAAGCAAGCAGAGACTTTAAGGCTTTCTCCTAAAAAGTGACCCTAACAGATGTTTCAGTTCAAGACTAATGTGAAGAGATGAAAATAATGCTTGATCTTTGCTTTTAAGGTAACTGATAAATCATGATACAC
>VUQI01003741.1:30793-45725 GCA_015106735.1 Paratilapia polleni | reverse complement strand
CTCTACACACTGTTCTTGAGCTAATCTGAAGGCCACATGAAGTTTGGAGGTCTGTAGCTATTGACTCTGCAGAAAGTTGGTGACCTCTGCGCACTATGCGCCTCAGCATCCGCTGACCCCGCTCTGTGATTTTACGTGGCCTACCACTTTGTGGCTGAATTCCTGTCGTTCCCAATCGCTTCCACTTTGTTATAATACCACTAACAGTTGACTACTATTTAGTAGTAGTTAGTTTGCACAGGTGGCATCCTATCACGGTACCACGCTGGAATTCACTGAGCTCCTGAGAGCGACCCATTCTTTCACAAATGTTTGTAGAAGCAGTCTGCATGCCTAGGTGCTGGATTTTATACACCTGTGGCCATGGAAGTGATTGGAACACCTGAATTCAATGATTCGGATGGTTGAGTGAATACTTTTGGCAATATAGTGTAGTGTGCCCAGGCACAAACCCATATGTGCCATGGGATTTTGAGGCAAGCATATTATTAGTGCCATGTACAAAAATACACTAGAAGTTATGAATCTGTATCAGTAGTTTGCATGTGCATAATTCCCCTCAAAAGGCAAGCCTTATCTCTTTCTGTATTTGTCCAGTAGGAGGACTTAGTAGAGTGAGATACATCAAAGGCTCTATCTGACAGCAGAGAGGTTAACAGGGTGAAAAATGACTACTAACCACCTGTGTAGATAAAAAAAAAAATACACTACATTTCTTAAAGCTTGAGCTGGACCGGGGATGTCAACAGCCCTTAGCTCCAGTGCATCATCTGTTGGAAGAGGTTGACTAATGCTTACATGATGTCAAGCAAGTTAAAGAGGCACTTGGAAACCAAACATCCATTCTGAGAGAAATTTGGCCTACTTTAAAACAGCCCTGGATCAGACCCAGAGGCAGTGAGACTGTTGGATTGTGATAAAGTGTTTAATTAGGCGACTGAGGCACTCCTGCATATCATCTAGCAGATGTCATGCCAGGTCCAGATGTCGCAAAAGGGGCTTTCAATAGTGCCTTTTTCTGATGATATAATCAAAAGAAGAACTCATGATATCAGACACATCAGATTGCACAGAGACTGTTTAGTGTAGACATGAATACAGGCATGCCTTAAAATTTTTGCTTTCCCTTTGGTGTCCTTTGCCACAGCAAGACCAGATTGGTAACGAGCAGCGCAGCTATTCAGAGACTTCCTAAGCAGAACAGATTTGTGTACATCGTCTAACCAAGAAAAGCTATCGTCAATTTATATGTTCAGCTTCATCAAAAGGAGTCATTAATTAGCATCTCTGGTACATTGTTTTTTCTTTATATCAATTCAAACAAAGAAAATCTATATTTGGTGTATCCATAATCCTGCCACAAGAGAAGCAATATGTAAAAATGACATTTTATTGAAGCCACACCTCTTACATGTTAGGTGACAAAAATTCCTCATTCAGCACATATTCTGAGTGTGCCATCTGGATCACATCTTTATTAACACCTCGATGTTTAAGAGGGTGGGAGAGACATTACCATCGGAGGGCGATCTTGATGGGTGTTGTGAGGCAGGACGTAAAGAGGTCAGCGGGGAGGTCAGGGTTCATGGGCAGCAGCTCACTGGCCTCGCAGGCGGCCAGCTGGATGCAGTTCTTCATGGAGGGCGGGAGAGGCATCTGAGCGAGCGGGTGGCTGGGGTTGATGGCCGCCACCTGTTTGGACACAGAAATTTTATTCTTTACATTTATTTGACAACCTAAGACAAGCTTGCAAACAGCTACTCATATTTCAAAGCTGCAACAACCATGGAGAATAATCTCAGCAGAAGTTTCAGTCCTAAAACAATTATTTATTTTATTCTTCACAGCTTGACCAGATTTCTGGGGAGATGAATGACAGAGAGATTTATAGAGAAGAGGAGCTGGGTGACTGTCTGACATCTGTCAGTTACCAAAGCAGACAGATACATAGTGAGCATCAAATGAAATGTGGAATTTTGTTTGGACCAAATGCCAAGCAAGGTTTTTTCATGGTGCAATTACAGACAAAGTCTATGCAAACACGCAAATTGACGTAAATTCACATTGGATGAATATACAGAAATCCACATGGTCAAAATATTTCAAAATATTTCAGCGAACACCCCACAAGATTATATCAGATCGCTTCACTTTTTGCACACTACTTTGTGATGAAGATTTAATTTGAAATTGTTAAACTGGCACCATCAATTTACACTCAGTGACCCATGAGGACAAACTGAAAACGTGTTTTTAAAAACTTTTGAAACTTTAAAAAAAATTTCTGTGGCTCTGAATTGTGTCAACTGCATCTTTTTTGTTTTGATTATCACTGAAATGTGACTGCAGTAAACTGACAAGGACATAACTTTGAAGGGCACACACCTGTGTGTATATAGACATCTCACAAATACACTGATATCATGACCAAAACCAAGCTACAAAGACAGTCACTTAACTAATGCCATCACTACAGTGAAGCATGATGCTGTGAACATCATGAGTTACTTCTCACTGACAAAGGATCAAAATTCAAGAGGACCTTGAAAAAATAAAACTGCTCCAGACTGCAACAACTCTGAGTGTTGATGGTTTAACCTTTAAGCATGACAGTGATCCAAAGCATGTAGACTTAAACCCCACAGAACATCTGTGGCAAGACATCAAGATGGTAGCAGAGCCTTCTTGAGTAGAATGTGAAAAACTGCCAAATTTCAGGTGTACAAAGCAAGTAGAGACTTATCCAAGCCGATTGAAAGCTTTACTAAAACACAATAAAGTGTGTAAAAAGTGTTCTGAACACCTGAAGCTAAATTTAGCACTTCAACAAAAGCAAAATGCTGGTATTGTAGTGGTAGATTGAGACTTGAGACACAGAAGTAAGGTGACATGATAGCAGAAGCAGAGAGGATGATAACCTTAAGCTGAAGACCAGATAAGACGTGAAATGAAAGGTTGGAGGCCGACTCAAGAGCAGCAGCTCAGGTCCAAGAAAGGAGAAAACCACAGTAAGAAAAAAAAAACTGTTGAAATCGTTGTCATCTTGAGGTAAAACAACAAATAAAACTACTCTAAAGACCAAGTGTGATTTTGTGTAAATGCCCAGCAAACAAATGTATCTCTTCTTTCAGCTTTGAGGCCAGAAATGTGTTGACCATTTCCCACCAAAAAGTAATGTATGTAGTATTGGTTGCACCTTGCATATCATGGAGATGCATTTTAATGTTTAGAAGCTGCTGTATAGCACTTACCGCATTAAAAATTGAAACATGGAGCAGGAAAAACACACATAAAAAAAAAAAAAAACAACCCTCAGTAAAGCCTGAAACAAACTCTGAATTCAACTTTTGGTTTCTGTTACGGACAGCTTGGGATGAGTAATAAAAGAATCTCTTTTGGTTTTATTTTCCCATTGCTGCACAAAAACAGGAGAAAAGTCTGACTACAAGCTGTTGCTTTTTTTAAAATTTGCCACGTTGATCTACAAGGCAGAAAAAATTACAAATGACGCACGGCCTCAGACATTTTGAGACTGCAATGATATCGTGAGAGTTTATTGATCTCGGTGGGGAAATTTTCGTTGTTCATGGCCTCTCAGCAGGTGGTCTTTGGTGGTAAAAAAAACAAATCTTGTCTATTCTGAGTGCAGCATTTGCGTGATATTTTTACGCTCTGGGGCGGCTCAGTCAGGTCTGCAGGTCTGCATATGATGTAAAACTTTAATTATATTTGGAGCTCTTGACTATCTATGTGCTCACTGTTCTGTTGTTCTGTTGATTTGTTTCCTGGGAGTTCAGTACGTTTTCTGTCTTTTGCTTAGTACACTTTAATGAGCTGTGGGTCTTAATGGAGGCGGCAATCCAAGACTTCCCTTTATCATCACTGACTGTTGTGGCTCGTTTCTTTCATTCTGCAGCCCTGCCTAATTTTAGCAGGAAATTGGCCAGGGAGATTGTTATATTATTATTAATTATTATTATTATTATTATTATTATTATTATGATCACATCTTTTCTCCAAAGCACAAGGAACTACTACTCCAAAAAAAGACTCCATCACACAGCTTGTAAATAGTGAGTCAACAGCTCTGCACCTAAAAAAACTTCCATGATCAGTCATTGCTGGTGTCAGGAGCTGTAAAGATGTCTTGCTCCTCTTCTATTGTTTCATCAGCAAAATTCTACAATAAACTGCCTGTGGACAAAATATGACCAAACAATTTAACATCACAGTGTCTAGTTTCAGAAGAAGTAAAGAAAATACATGAGAACTCTGACTAATTAGAGACCGATGAAGTTAGATTAATTAGAACCAACAAACTGGCCAATATAAAGCTCTGGTTTTTTAGTCCAAGTAATCTCTATAATTAGTGTAATCTCTGATCAGTAAAGAGTTAAGAGTTATCAATAAATCGAATCCTAAAAAAAACTATTAATTTGGTCATTTTTGAATTGTGTAATAATATGTGTCCTTGCATTTGAAAAAAGTGGAATAATGTCAGTGGTCAATGTCAATAATGGGACAAACAAAAGAAAAAGTGTCACACCATTCATATTCAAAAGGATTTTTTTTATTGATTTTTTAAAATACATTTTAAAAAATAAATTTTTTTAATAAAAAAATAAAAATAAAAATATATTCAAAAGGATTTGACATCCTATTATTACTAACTGAAAGTGAAAGATATCAGTTTTTTTATATTTAGCAAAACTGTATGGTGATTAATGGAAAAATCCCAATTTTATCAATTTAAAATTACATCTATAAAACAGTAAAATGTTTAAAACAAACTGCAGGGATTTTATGGCTTTCTGAAGCAACTTTATTTGCTCTATGGTAATTTAAAGAAGTACATTACATTGCAGGTGTAAAAAAATGTTTGTGATGAGGCAGTGCAGATTTATATAATGCCTCTCCCCTGCTGTATATACTGCACAGCCTTCCTGCTGTGTGCTGGTCCAATAACCAATAATCAGCTGCAATCATTAGCTGGTGAATATTTAAAGGGGACCTATTATACTTTTTCTCATTCTCGATCTTATACATACTTTTACAATGGTGAATGTTCATATTAGACGTGGTCAAAGTTTCAAATAATGAGGTCAGTGTACGTACAAGTAATCCCCAGAGTCAAAAAAAGCTCAGGCTTCAGACTGCTGTAAACACTCAGGTTCAGGCATTTTTTCTACTCTTGGCTGTGTATGATGTCAAAGAGAGTGGATATCCCTAATATGGCCAGAGCACACAGCTCTGGCGGAAAGTACAGAAGCACCACTCACCTGCTGTTCAAACCTTCTGTTTGTGAGAGACAGTCAGACAGAAGAAAGTTAACTTAAAGGAGGAGGAGCTAAAACGGCTTTTCTCAGACAGAAGATGAACTGAGGGTCTGCACCAAGGCCCAGTAAATGATAAATAAGAATTATTCTGAATTTTGAGTTAAGCAAAAGAGTCTAGCAATAAAAAATATGGAGCTGTAAAGAGGCATAACAGGTTGCCTTTTAACCTGTAGACTTTGCATTGAGCTTTACTTATTTCTTTGGCTGCTTATGTACCTGTGATGTTTAGAGTATTCTGTGTGCTCCGCTAACAGCATACTGCCACAGCATTTATTCATTATTTATTCAATCTACTGGATTTCATGATATTTTTCCTTATGATTCCAGCTTTAAAAAAAATTTTTTTATGATACTTTAAGTAAGTTTCTGGATACTCTCCACTTAACTACAAGATGCAAACCTTAGCTTTTTGGCAGTACTATGAAAGCAGACGTAAGCATAAGGAAAAGCTCCTTTATTTAGTTTTCCATGTTGATTCTGGATATTGTAGTTAAGAAAAACATGGTGCACACTGATGACTCGATAAAACAACAAAAGAATGAAAGTATGTTACTGATGTCATGTAATATAAATCTGTAACTTCTGTTTTGCCACCGTAAAAATGATTACATCAGCAAAGCTTCTGGCAGATGTTTGATAGATTTTGGACATAAAATCGAAGGCTAAAATCGGATTGGTGTTAGTGGCGGAGGGGGAAACCTAAAGATAGAACATACAACAATGCAGAATACAGTGTTTGTCCAGTAAATCCTAACTTTAGATTGAACAGCTCCTCACTCGTAAAATGTAGACCTCTGAAATAATCTTTTTACAGGAGTTGAGATACTGCACCTTTCTTTTGTACATTCTGAAGTAGACCCTTTGAATTAATCCTATAATTGGCTGTATATTAGAATTTCAGTGTGTAATAACGTTTAAAATGTGTAAAAGTTTCATATCATACTATGTAGAAAGTGCTGGAGGTTTTGTTGTTTTTTGTTTTGTTTTTTTAAATGAACTAGTATGTTTCTTTTATGTTCCAGTGCTGGATACAATGATCATATGTGAATGCTTTACAGAAAGCAGCGTGACTGCAATCTTAATTTCAGGGTCATAAGTCAATATAATCTAGACAATGCACAAATTTTTTTGAGCATGAGTTTGAAAATATGCAACATGTGAATTTCAGTTCAATGTGGAGCATTTGTGTGGGATGCATAAATACACTGTGATCATATACTACACAACTGGTCTCACTGTAGATATAAATTACAAATTGTTCCTCTAAGAACTCTCGAAGAGTTGTAGACACTGAACAGCTGTTTACTGCAGCAGAAAATGCTGCTTTAAGTGCTAAAACTCTTTTAGTGTTTGCAAAGACTTTTGGGACTACAGACATAAAGGCTGAGGGAGAAGAGCAGGTGTGAGAATCTTCAAACCATCATCGAGTGATAGAGTAAGCTAAAAGCTCTGGTAATCAAGCTGCAATATCAAAAGAATGTATAATCATAGTGACCAACAAATCATATAAGCACAGTCTGAGAATCATGGAGTGCATACAAAGGGTCCAGAAGTCCACACTAAAAGTCTGCCATATTATGTAAACTGAGAGTTTTAGATCATTTAAAAACAAAGTGATGGCTTGTAATCTAAGAAAAAAAATGTGTTTCTATTCTAGATAAGCAGTCATATTAAGGCCAATCTGGGGGCATTGCAAATGCTAATTAATTCATTCAAAATGTCAAATTTACTTGAGTTGTATCCAAAGCATGATCAGGCAGACCAAGTGAGGACACCATCTGAAGATCCATATATCAAGATTTAATAAGCAGATCCTGCACTTGATTCAGATTTGACCAAAATCGGATTCAATAATAAAGCAGAGCTTCTGATGGGAATCTGTTTCCTGGACCTCCACAGCTTACGTGTGCTGTAGCTCAGTGTCTGATGCAAGTCAGGGTAAAACCTCACAATACCTGAGGCGAGCACGGAGGGGATGCTCCCGTCTTTTTGCACCTTGAGGGTGAGCTGCATCAATTAGAGGATGTGACAAAAAAAACAAATAAAATAAATGATCTGCAGGCAGATTTTATTCATAACACTGCAATGAGTTGATCTGAATGTTTTACACAGTTTGGTATTAAGCTAATCAAAGTGTAAAGAATGCTTGTGATGAGGCAGTGTAGATTTATATAATGCCTCTCCCCTGCTATATACACTGCGCAGTCCTCCTGCTCTGTGCTAGTCCAATAACTCATTAGCTGGTGCTACAGTAAGTGGTGGTTTAAAAAAGCTCAGATTTACAGTACTGCTCTATATGGAGCTCTGCACACACATGAATAAATTATGATATTAAAAATACAGAAGAGTAGTCGTACTTAATGGAGGGGGTGATAACGTGTGCAGCTGTGCATTTCTTTCCTATCAAACCAATACTTCATTTGTCTTGGAAATGCTCGCAGGCGTGAGTGGGAGCCCGATTGTTGCCGTGCGAATGGATCCGTGCCAATCTTCATCTCTCTAATGAGGAAAATGTCAACTCGCTTGCAGAGACCGATATCACAAACAAAGCGGCGTGTGCCTTTCTAAAGCCTCTCGTTGAGTCAACCTAAGAACAACATTGTCTTTTGAAAGAAATCTGGAGAAAGCGTGTGACGGCGGGCTGCACTAATCCTAACGGTAAATACAACAACATTGCCAGCAGAAGCTGATTAATGCCAAGCATCCACTGTAATTATCACATTAGCATATTGTAATCTCACAAATTACCATGAAAATCACCATGACAGCTTTCTTTTCTCTCTCCTCCACCGGGGAGATCAGGGTACAATTTAATTGGTGAGAATTCCTTTTTTTTTTTTTTATAAAATAAATAAAAACAGTGACACTAATTCATGAGACTAATCCTACATGGGAGGAAGATTTCATACATATCACACTTACAGGAGAACTGCACAGTCATCCATGGGCGCTACTTTAGTCGAGAAACATTTTTACAGCCCTGCATTCATTATTCATTAAAATGATAGAAGGAGCAAGTGGAAGCTTAATGTGAGCATCCTGGAAATGCCAGTAACACAAACATCTCACACACACACACACGCACGCTCTTATGGTCCAGCGTACCCTAGCTATGAACGCTGCAGTGATTCACACACACACACACACACACACCTCTTTCTGCCCTGCAGCTAATGCAGTGAGCATGTTCGTTGAGTGCACGCAGGAAGTGATGAGATATTTAAAAGGAAGCGGGTGGCCCCATAATAGAGCACTCAGAGCCAACTCACGCACACAAACACTGACCCACTGGCAGACTGAATGGACCACAGGAGGAGCTCGATATGGGACTGTGGAGGAGTGCTAAAACACTTCCTCCTCCTTTCATATTTTCACCCCATCCATCTCCTTTATACTCCTTCATCTGCACCACAGCGCTTCCAAATAATGCGGCCCCTGGTGAGTTCAGGCCTGTGTTTCTATGTGAATCACGTGCACCCCACGTTCATTAACAGGTGTCGTTGGATGATTCCACTTGGGGCCACTCATGTGGAAGTGTGCGGCATGTGGGTGCGGTGGAGAAGCCCTGCTCAGAGGATCTGCTGTATGATTTTTAAAATTCTCTGGAAGGTATCACCTCTCGTTATCTTCCATTACACCTTCCAATTATACACTTCCTGTGTGAGTGGGTGAGATGGGAAAGCACTGAGGTGGAAAAGTGAAAAACGCTTATGGATGTACATTTAACCTAAGGGCTTCCTCGGCTTATTTCCTGACTGAAAGGCTACAGTTGAACTCTGAAGCTCCCAAACTTTTTGTGCAATGATGCAGTTAATGCCTTTGGAGTAGGCTGTGTGCCCTGCTATGAAAAATATAAATACAGTCTTTTTGCACAGCATCTCTCATCTTTCAGTGACCACAGTTAGGGATGTACAGATGAAATTCTGGGCCAAAGTAGACAGAGATGCTTAAAACAATAATTTGGCTGATACCTAATGTTGATATTTCTTTCAGTCTTTTTATTTTGTTTTTGTTTTCATTCATTCAATATATTTTCAGGGAAACAAAGAAAAATTCCTTTAAAAAAAAAAAAAAGACCAGATTTAAAATCTTTCAGCTCTTCATCCCTCAATTTCTGAATATTTTTCCAGAACAAATTTGATGACAACAGATGAATATCAGCCACTGACACTGCTAAATGTCAAATAAATCTTATTTGTTGATATTAGTTAACAAGGTCATTGTCAACTAATAGAGATATTCAACCAATATATCAGTGCATCCTTGACCATAGTCACATCACAAGCTTTACTCCCAGGTCTCAAGGCTGCGATTTGACCAAAATTATGCTCAACTGACAACAGACAGCACATGCTGTAATTGTTATCTCAGTTGGAGCCTCTGAAAAACCCCTTGTGGCCCCTTACTCATTTACTCTTGTTCAAATTAGCCACAACAATGAGACAATGAGGGGTTTGTGCTCCCATTGTTCTCCTCTGATTGAAGCTAACATGCTACTTCTACACTTTTGTAAAACCATCACATGATCTAACTTTTTGCAAGAAAGGCTGGAGAGTCCTTTCATTTTTGATTTTCAATGTTTTTGGTCAAAATAAAATGTAAAAGCTCATTTTGCCTTTTATTTTTATGTAAATTATGTTGATGAAAAACGTGAGAAAAAAACACCTCAATACTTCATTGAAAACTGTGCTTCTTAGCTGCTCCTGTTTCTCTTAGAGTGAAAGCTGATTTATTGGGTTTTTTTGTTTGTTTTTTTAAAGCAGAGGGCAAAATACTTAAAAATATGGTTAATGCGTTAAACGTGTGGCAGCTATTAAAAAGAGGAAGGATATTTAAATTTCAAGTTTGCTTTTTTCCCCCAAAATAAATTCCAAAATTCCAGGTTACCTGCAGGGTTTTTGCATGTGTATTAAGTTGGTTAGGACCAGTTGGTCAATTTAGCAGGCAACAGTCATGTGATTTATTTATTATTTTATTGCATATAAAAGCTAAAACCGTGATTGGTCATTAAACAACAGGAAACACATCTATGAATTCATAGCACACCACTTTTAAGGACATTTGACTTGTCATGTCATCACTTTTTAAGCTTTTCACATGATCCTTCAAGACATTTTTTCCCAACATGACGAGTTTCCATTAAAAAGCAACAATGATTTGTTACTTTTTGGCCACCCGACTTCTAAAATAATCTGATACCTTTGCCTTTAGGCACTTTTAGTTGGTATACATAGAACAGATCCAGTGGGTGCTGAATGATTCAAAAAGTCTGCCTTTTGGAGAATTTTTATTTGAACTTAGATAAAGCAGTTTGTGAAAGAACCTGTGTGATATTCAGCCAAATAAGAGTTGAGATTTTAGCCCTGGAGTTGCTGCCCTGCTGTGACCTCAGCAAACTTAAACAGAAAAGAGCTTGAGAAGCAAAGGATGGAGAGACACTTGTGACAAGCGTTGCAGCAACTCAGCAGTTTGGCTGCTGCCTTCGCCTTTACTTCAACGGGTAACACAGAACGCACAGCAGCTCTTCTTTACTCTCGCTCTACCTCCCGCCTCCTGCTCTGTACTGTTCATCCTGTACCTTCCCCTCTCACTCTCCAGCTAATCTACAGTCTGGCTGAAACTTCTCCATGAATAATTGAGATGAATGACAGCACCATCTCATTACGAATTCACATAACACACCATAGCCGGAGAGAGAAAGAGAAAGAAAAAAACGTAATAAAAAGATGAAGCATTGAAAGGACTGGGGCTGGTAGGGATGTGTATGTATGTGTGTGTGTGTGTGTGTGTGTGTAGAAAGGGAGGACTAAACCAGAACTCAATCATTTAGATCCAGCTGCCCATTTGATTGGCTGCATCAGAGCACTGAGGACATGCTGGATTTTTATTAGAAAGGGCTCCAGTTGAGAATCACGAGTCAGCTCTCAGTGACACCAATTAGATCTCCTTTATAAATGCTGTATATATATGAGTGTGTGCTCAGTGTGACTGTACCCAAATGAATCACCCAGTTTGCCACTAATAACTCTTAAATACCAACACATCTTACTGTGTGTGTTTGTATGACTCATCTAATCCTTTAAAGTGTTTTTCCCCCAATTACCACCCTGCCACTAATTCATTTATGTTGTGTTGTAAACTCTAAGTGTGCATCTCTCACCTCCAGCTCCTGCTCTCTCTGCAGGGCAAA
The DNA here is from genome assembly GCA_015106735.1 of Paratilapia polleni. Lineage (NCBI taxonomy): Eukaryota > Metazoa > Chordata > Actinopteri > Cichliformes > Cichlidae > Paratilapia > Paratilapia polleni. Next base: position 34,199 of record VUQI01003741.1, on the reverse strand, counting down.
CTGCTTGAATGACTTGACGATGATTCCCGCGTTGGAGCAGTCGTACACAAAAATGGATGGGCTCCCCATCCACGTCTGCAGGTCGTAGATGGACAGCGGAATGTACTGGGTGTAGTTCTGAGAAAGATAAAACAGGAGGGGATACGTCAGAGTGAGGAATTAGAGAGAGAGAGAGAGAGAGAGAGAGAGAGAGAGATGGTGCATCATGTTATTGCTGATAACTCACTTTTATAGATTTGTGTTTAATTATTAAGCAGTCATCTGTTTGATGAAGAGCGTGAGCAGAAGAGCGAGGAAAAGAGAAAACCAGAATGAAGGAGAGGAAAAATGAGGATGATGGGGACACAGAGAGAAGTGAGGAGTATAAATCTAATACCCATGGAGCAATAAAGGTGTTCTACCCTAAACTTATTGGAAAATTTGGTTCTTCGCACCTTCCCTGATACTGTGTCCACATCAAATCCCAACTGTTACAGCAGCCAGTGACACAGCAGCTTCATTTTATAGGATAAGGAATAAGGAATAAAATGTAAAAGAAAAGGAAGAGGGAGAGGACATTAGGCCCGAGGGTGCGCTGAGGATGTGGAGGCAATAGCTAAAGCTCGACAGCAGCGGTGCATCATTGTAAGTGGGTGCTTACTTATAGGACATGGAGATGAACAACTCAAGATTTTATGTCTGATTCCCCAGTGTCAGCGAGTCCGTCCACATCAGTGCATCTCAATACTGGGATCACAGCATACAGCTGAGATGTTTGGTTGTCAAGTTATTTTCTGACCACAGGGATGTTTCAAGAAACTCAGAAAGCATTCAAGGTACTTGTGTTTTGTTTTAGTTTTTTAAACCTGCATTTTAACCAGAGGAGCCTCAGTCCAGTTTAAGTTTCCAGGTGAAGGTTTCAAGGAGCTACTACTCCCAAGTGTTACCGTCTCATGGCCTAACTGCCAACATGGCTCAGTTTGCAGTTCTGCTCAAATACAAGCGTGTCAACTACTTCAATGTGTGCAGTATCTACTTATACCACTAGAGGCAAATTCATGGTTTCTGTCTTTGTTCACACACTTCTAAACGTACCACAATCAGATACGTGGCAGGGTAGGGCAGGGCAGAGCAGGATACGTGGACAAGGATAAATAGCAGAAAACATGACGGTGATGCCTTCACAGCAAGAAGAACTCCTTTGTTTATGACGTTTGGCCGGACCACATCATGTGAATCATAAGCGTGTTAGAGCAAACTTCTACTGTACTTTCCAGAGACATCTGACGGGGAACATTCAGAGGAAATTACCTGAACTGCGGCGCGTGGTAGAGCGCCACCTTGCACCGAAAAAGAGCTCAATGAAAACGCAGTTATTTGGACAGACAAATACAATCTTAACTCACCACCTGAACCACTTTGCAGATTTTCCTCTGTGCACCTTTGTCTACTTCTTGAACATGAAAATCTGACTGAAAGATCACCGTTTTGACACACTGGAAGAGATCCAGCACGCATTGCTCAAGCAGAAGTACAAAAGACATAACAGGATTTCTGTAGAGTGACATAAAAAAGTGGCTGTGCTGAACACTCCAGAGGTGCACAAGAAGATGATCTTGAATGGGAGAGCAGTCAAAATTAAATCATTGATTTTTAGAGGCACATTCCTGAAACTTTCTGATCCCACGTCATACATCTCACCTTGTACAACAACAGACTGATCACAAGAAAAAAAACGGACTGCAGTTTAAGATGCAACTGACCTGCCTGGTTGTTTGTGAATAAAGCTGAAGTAATTCAGGGATTATGGTCTCTGTTGCCGGAGACTTAATAGCATTAATCTAATGAAAGCAAGATGTTTATTTTATTTGGCTTGGCTTTAGTGCACGTGTAAACACAGCCTGTGACATTTCAGCAACAGATAATTAAGTCTTCCTTGGAACTCACTGCAGTAAACATCTAGCACTATCATGGCTTGTGAATGTGAGAGTGTAGGTATATGAAGGCCCAGTACCTTCTCTGTATGTGTGGTACCTTATTAAAAACCCAGATCTCTCCATTGACTGTAGGTCGTGGCACTCCGTGGCCATTGTAGTGGAAGAGGACTCGTTCCTCCTTAGCGTTGCGTCTCAGTGATGTGCACAGTTTCTTCACTTCATCCACTGTGGGGTCCAGACTCTGCTTGTAACGGGCCTGAAAAGGAAAGGAAGAACAGATGTTAAAATGATTGCTTTACACTTGAAATCAGTTTGTGATTAAAGCATATATTCTGTAGTAACCTGCTTTGTGACACATTGACTGTATTGAAACAGCTCTTTGTCAACATTATTAATAACTTAAAATTAATAGCCATGCTGATTAACTTCAGTTCTGTAGTACAGTTTGTACAATACAGATTATACTGTACCACAGTAGGTTAAATCTTAACCTGAACACCAAACTTTCATTATTTCTATTGGTGATTTAATCTCTAAATTGACATGCTAAATAGAGTTCCTTAAGAGTCCGTTCTTGGATATCTACTGCTTCCACTTGGCTTTATCATCAATTAAATTTTTCCAATTCAATTTTATTTATATAGCGCCAATTTAACTGTCGCCATATCGTAGGCTACAGACCGTACAAGAGGAGAAGAACATGTTACTTACCACCACTACTACAGAACATACTACACAGTTTAAAAAAATGCTGCTTTTGGTCTATGCACTCAATGGCCTGGCCTGAATATATATTTGACTGCATCAATTTTTTACAGGTCCCAGGACAGACCACTTCTTCAAACTTCTCCCAGAGCTGCCAGACTTCTAAAAAGTCTACCAGCTGATGTGCAGTTTGCGTCTTGTTTTAAGAATGATCATAAAGAACATTTTTTGGTCTAGCTTTAAACTCGGACTATGTGCGGGAATGGGGGAGGATAATGTCTGCCTGTAACTATGTCCAAAACAAATTTTAGTTATGTATCCCCTCTGTAAAGCACTTTCAGTTGCATCTTTATGAGACTACAAAGAAACTGCTGAGATCTGTTAACTGATCAGTCATGAAGGATGAACTCCAAGTTCACTACTCAGTTTTATTCCATCAATGTGAGTGGCTAGGATTGTAAATTATTTTCTATGTGCAATATACATCAAGAAAAAAGGACAACAAACGAATAATTAGGATTCCTTAATGATAATACAGCAGACTGAAGGTATACAGAAGGACTGAAGGACACACTTACACAAAGATTGTTTCTTATATCTGAAAAGCCTAGGAGAGGCTAGAGAAGCATTGACCAGGCTTATAATTCATCATGTTAAATGATGCAATACCTGCTGGTATTGCTGTGCCTTAAATGAATGTAACACAGCAGCCTGTGGAAGAGAGATAAATGTATGTATGTATATATCTATATATATATATATATATATATATATCTATATATATA
>VUQI01003741.1:0-30773 GCA_015106735.1 Paratilapia polleni | reverse complement strand
ACACACCACAGAGAGAGAGAGAGATAGATATATATATATATATATATATATATATATATATATATATATATATATCTATATATATATATATATATATATATATGAGAAACTGTAGTCCAGAGGCTATCATGGTGCTTTTCTGTTGCTGTATGTGCAACAAGGCTTCATATGAGAGAATTACTAAGAGCAGTGAATCAGAGAAATCCAGCAGTAAGTTACATAAAGACTTGTTTGTGTTGACTTTAATTAGAGACACATCTATGGCAGACAACTAGTAAACAGGCATGAGAACCAACTTTGTTCGAGGACAATGCACCTTACATGATGGTCAAGGTTTGACTTTCAGTAGGGCTTCAAGTAATTACTTACAATAATCTGACCTCCATGTAGCTAAGAAGCAAAGTGGATGTTTTTCATTCAATTCAAAGAAATTAAACGATATTTGATGAAAAATCTTTGAAAATGAAAATTCTTCTGAGGGACACACTGTGGTGGCACTCAAAAAGAAGTCTGCAGGACAGACAAGGACACAAAACACTAAGATTAGCTTCCCTCTTGAACAAAGTAGATGACCTTCAGTCCACACTTCGGAGTCTGCAGTCTTCATGTCAACTTCACATTCATTTAAGAGTGTTGGAATGTATTTATTTTTTGTTACATACACAAATACTTGGAAAAATGGTTAAAAAAAAGCCCTCATTAAAAAGCTTATAATTCAATAGCTTGTAGAACCACCTTTAGCAAAAAATAACTTGAAGTAATTGTTTTCTGTATAACTTTATCAGTCTTTCACATCGTTGTGGAGGAGCTGAAATGACTGAAATGCTGCTACAGCATTTCAATAAGGCTGAGGTCTGGATTTTGACTGACTCGTTGCAACACCGTGATTCTATTATTTTTCAGCTATCCTGTTGTAAATTGCTGGTCACTGAGATCACTGTCCTGTTGTGTGACCAAATTTCAGCCAACCTTTAACTGTCAGACTGATGGCCTCATATTCAACTCTAGAATACTTTGGCATACAGAGGAGTTCATGGCCAACTCAATGGCTGCAAAGTGTCCAGGTCCTGTGGTTGCAAAATAAACCCAAGTCATCACCCCTCCACCACCGTGCTTGGTGTTTGTGTTGATATGCTGTGTTTGGTTTTTGAAAAACTGTTCCAGCAGTCTTGTGGTCCGTTTAGAAGCAGCTTTGCAAACCTAAGCCGTGCTGCCATGTTCGTTTAAGAGAAGAGGCTTTCTCCTGGTGACACTTCCAAACAAGTCATACTTGTTTAGTGTTTTTCTAATTGTACTGTCATGAACTTTAACATTTAACATGATAACTGAGGCTTGTAGAGCCTGAGCTGTAGCTCTTGGCTTTTTTTTGCAGTTTCTCTGGTCTGACCTTGGAGTGAATTTGCTGGGACGTCCACTCCTGGGAAGACTGGCAACTGTACTGAATGTTTTCCACTTGTGAATAATCTTTCTCACTGTAGAATGGTGGACTTCAGATTGTTTGGAAATGGCCTTATAACCCTTCCCAAATTGATGGGTAGCAGTAATTGCTTCTCTAAGATCACTGCTTATATCGTTTCTCCTTAGCATTGTGTTAACACACACCTGAATGCTCCAGACCAGCAAACTCCCAAAACGTCTGCTTTTATAGAGGTGCTCACGCTTGCTGATGATCAATTAATCAAGTGCTTTTGATTAGCAGCACCTGGCTGCTACTTACCCTCTTAAGTCATTTGGAAGCAGTAAAACTAATAAAACAATGTTATTTAAGTGATATGTCATTTATCTGACCAATCTGACTGATTTATTTCTCTTGATTATCTGAGAATTGTAAATGATCAAATATCTCTTTAATGGCAGACAAATGGAGCAGTGGCTATCAAGTGCCAAAAGCTGTTGATGAATTAACATCAACAAGTGAATTGCCAAAATGAAACCAAAATAAATCCATGAAAACCCAAAGAACTATTTTAGGCAGCGGTGAACACGGCTGGGACAGACTGTAATAAGTGCATCAGAATGCACGTTGATAGATTTACAAATGCTGTTTATACTAGGAAACTGAACCTGAATGTTTTCTTACATTTAGGAAAGACTATGTTCACATTTGAAAATATCAGCCCAAAAATAAGGATCTGAATCAGCTGAAAAGTGACTAACCAGCTGGCAGACCTGACACGGGTATTTAGTTTGCTATGATCCAAAATCATACTGACTCAGACAAAGACATTTTTGCTTTGCAAGAAGCCAAATGTCTAAGAGAACCTTTCACATTTTCAAAGAATAATAACTTTAGGTTAAAAAGAAAAAGGTAGTCATCAAACCACAAAGCTTATAGAAGTTGTGCAAAAAATGGCCTTAATACAGTGAATCACAGAAGCTACAAAAGCAAGTGTAATTTGTGAGCAAACAAGGAGGCTTTTACACTTCTGAGTGTGAACTTTAAACAAGCTGTTGATAGTAGGAAGTGTATAAAATATGACATATATAGTACCAGTTCTGGAAAACTGTTGTTTTCCAAATAAGGCACAGCAGTCACAGTGAAAAAGACAGCAGTAGATACGACTCACAAACAAAAGAGATGAGATGGTGTTGCTGCTGCTTCACTGCCGTCAACTTGTTTTTTCTGCCACCTGTTGCTTACTTTAGATGATACTTCACTGGTCTGTGTCATTTCGTAAGAGCAAGCCAGCGTGAAGCTCATGCATGTACCTGTGTTTACGCAGTGTGAAAAAGCTGCTCAAGAAACTTTAAAGGATTAATAGTAGCAGACAGAGGACATGTGCATTGTTGGTGCACCTTCAGTTCATTAAATAAAGTGTTTGTGTGTGCGTGGAGGAAAGGACACAGAGGTGTCAACTAGTTATGCAAGAGAAAAGCACCCGTTTAGACCAGTCTGAATCATTATCACACTCACCGAGGCCCTTCTGTTACATAACCAACATGCCGTTTATCAAACAGCCAAATGGCTTTGAATCACAGAAGAAGTCACATTTCAACTTTAACTTCTTGTGAAACTTACAGCTGACAAAACAAAAAACAACGAAACAAAGACACGGCATCAGATCTGCACAGGGTTTAGTTCGCCCAGCTTACACAAATGTGACTGTACGACTAATGAGCTCGATGATTTAAGATTGCCATCCAATAAAATAACCTCTTGTTAACACGAAAATATCCTTCTTTATTCACCTCATATTCACAAAGGAGGCCTTATATGCCAAACAAACTGATATAATAGTCTTTATTATTAATTTCCCTGCTCTGTAACAATATTTATTTTCATATTCAGTTAGTAGTCAGTTTTCTCTTCGGCTCCACAACACTGATGTCATTCCCTCCACATTCAAGTCCCTTCCATTTTCCCACGTATTGTCCCATATAGCAAGGCTGCACCTTACCACAGCATTATGGGTTTGATTCCAACCTCGATTACTAGCTACATGTCAACCTCTCTCACTCTCCATCTTGCACAGTCAATAATAAATAAATCTAATAAATTTAAAAATAGAAATACTACAGTCATTTACTGATCTCACGCCTTTAAAATTCAGTGAGTAACCATTAAATTTTATTTTGCCTGCAGCATTAATCTACAGTGTCTGATACTTAACAGTAAGTGGCCAAATCATTTACCCCAATCACAAGACACAACATATATCTTAATAAACAAAATGTCATCAACTAAGATGAAAGTTAAAAGTAATGCTAACATATCAGAAATTACAAGACCAAAATAACAAAATCAATAACATTATACCTTTGCAGCCAATTCTAAACCCAACCCCGCAGCAGATGGATTAATTATTTTACTTCCTAACACAAACAGTACTTAAAAAATATCTTACACCATGTAAGGGATATTTCTCCAACTTTCTGGAACCAGGGAACCCTTCAAGGGAAGAAAAAATTCCAGGGACCACATTATTATTCTAACTCCAAATAAGCACTTACCACAAATTTGTAGTCTTGGATGAAAAAAAAAAACTCGTTAGCCTAAATATTTCAGACACTTGTGATGTGATGTGTCATAATCATTGGCCCAAAAGATAATGTGGGGCAAGTAATAGATTTGTTCTCATAAATAGCCCCCCTCTACACAGTCCACTTTGGTTCAAACACCATTAATACTTTGAGGTTCTTCTTTGCTCAAACCACAATCTTTTCTTGTCCCTGATCAAGTGTTTTTCAGTGCCTAAATCTAACCATATAGCTGTTGATACCTAAACCTAATCAGTGTGTGAAGTGTAAAGCAAGTACAAAGCAAAGCAAAAACCGCAAAACACAAGGGATCAAAGGGGACACAAACCATCATCTCTCTGCAGAAGCTGTGACTTATTCCACAACAAATACTTCATCCAAGTAAAAACGAAACAAATCAGCAAGTGAAAATCAAAGCTCCATTCAAAGCTCCCAAAAGTAGGGATGTTAGTCGTTAAACGAGAAGGAGGAGAAAAAAAAAAAATCAGACAAGTCAACTAGTCTAAAAGACAAATAATTCACTTCAAGTTTTCAATTCAATTTTACTTAAATAGCGCCAAATCACAACAACAGTCGCCTCAAGGCGCTTTATATTTTAGGGTAAAGGCCCTACAATATTAGACAGAAAACCCCAACAGTCGGACGACCCCCTATGAGCAAGCACTTGGTGACAGTGGGAAAGAAAAACTCCCTTTTCACAGGTAGAAACCTCCGGTAGAACCAGGCTCAGGGAGTGGCAGCCATCTGCCGCGACCGGTTGGGGATGAGGGCAAACAGAAGAGAGCAGAGGGAGACAGGACAAAAGTCCCCAGAAAACATTTAACACTGAGCACACTTTAAATGGAAAAAGTTAAACATTGGCAAAATGAATATTTCATCTGTATTTTAGGAGTTAAATGAAACCGTTAATCACGTTCCTCATTAAATGATGTTATAAATGTCGCTGAAATCTGCAGCACTTTGTGCTGTGTATAATGCTGTAAACACACACAATGTCAGATTAGTTTGCAGTCTGGCTGGCAGTAGCCTTGGTTTCTTCCATGCCCACACCCCAGCGCAGAATATGGTTACACATTGATTTGGTTGCTTAGTTATATTCCAGTTTATTCTCATAAAGCCGACATGCAGCTGCTCTTTTTTTTTGTTGCTTCCCCTTACTTGTTTACAGCACATTCACAGACAGAGCAAGAGACAGGGGGCAGCTGTCTGTCAGGGCTGCAGCCCCAGGTAGTGGCTGGTGGCATCGTTAACATATTTGAACCAGTAACTGCCGTTGTACATTAATAAAATAACACTAATAAGTTTAACCGGCTAGTACTTCTGGCACCAACTAGGAAGGGCAGCAATGTTTAAACGTCTGGTCAACTAGTCGTCCACATCCCTGCCCAAAAAGGACACAAATTGTGACCTCCTGGCCGATTAACTTGTCCAGTGCCACCATTCCAGCATCCTAATGAGGACACTGCCACTCTTTAAAAAAGGACGTGTCTCTCTGTGTTCAATTTTGCTGCAGCCAAGATGCATCAAGGCACCTTGTATGTCTCTCCACAATCACCAGCATCTGACAGAACAGCAGAATTTGACACCCTGGGATGAGAACTTGGTATCAAGCCACATTGGTGATTGTACTGACACTAATGTTTAACACGGCCCTCATTATCAAGCATTGTTTGTGGTGTCCTGACTACTTCATATTTGTGTGTGTGTGTGTATATATATATATATATATATATATATATATATATATATATATATATATAAAAAACAAACCAAAAAAACCCCAAAAAGAAACGATCAGTTTTTAAAAGTCAGTCTCCCCCGTGTAACTACACAGTTATTTACGATCCTTTGTGTTTAAATGCTACAGCTGTGTGATTTTTAATTAAACAATGCTGGATGGTGTAATTCCAGTTGTGAACTGTGATTTGTACTCTTGTTTTGCAGAATAACATTACCACTTGCTCATTGTTCGTCACATCATACAGCGGCCAAACTGAACAGACCTTGATCAAAGATGCCAACATTTCAGCTTCCCATATCTGGAAGAGTTTACAGTGATAGCAGAGCTGGCAGGCTGATTCAATTTGGGTATAATCAGATAAAAGCGTCTGAATGCCGAGAGGCGCAGCGCTCATCCCGATGATATCAAGTGGTATCTGAATGGCATAATGGTGTTAGTGAGGGAGCTGCAGTGATGGAAGTCTAGCATCTGAAATCAGAACTCATAGTGGAAAATGGAGGAGGTGTGATTTTAAAGGAGAGGTCTGAATTAATTGAGGAAAAATAAAAATAAAGAGGCAAGACAGGCAGGTGGGACAAGTGTTTACACTTTCCTGCTTGAAGTTGTCATTTCAGATGATTCCCAATTGTATTCAGAAGCTTCAGCAAAGCTGCTCATTTACATTCATGACAGTGAAGCATTTTAAATTCAAGAGGCAGATAGAGATTAAGACAGATTCATATGTATGAGGAAGACACCTAGGAGAGTCCATTTAAATATACCAATTACAGTTTTCCTAGAGAGACAGACATGACTGTGTCTGTGTGCATGTAAAAAAAAAAACCTAACTCACTAACTGCCTTGACCTGAAGGGGGAGCTCCAGCTTCCTGTGAAGTGAGACTGTCTCCAGAGGTTGAGACAAACTGCAGCTGTCTACCTGTTGCTTCTACACCTCACACCGCCACTGTAAAACACTTCCACCATGCCCATCAAGGCCACAGGAAAAAACTCTTTGTAAAGGTGTGCTCTGTGTCAGCTCTGTCGCCATTCATCATCATGTCACTTCTTTAGAGCAGGCGACCTTTTCAAAGTACCGTAAGCATTCAGGATGCAATTAAATACAGACTGTTTAGTTGTAAGGTTCAGTATAGGAGGCTTCTTAGCCGTATCACATATCAGCAAACAATGCAGACAACAAAATAGGCAATGACTGCAGGGTAAAGGTAAAATAAGCCTGTGTAATATCAAACTTTTAACACTGTAGGTCCCATGGAATAGAGCACCACAAAATGCATTTATTATATAAATATATAAATCTACAGAATGTAATAAAGAGATAAGACCCTGACTGCATTTAATGCCTTTTACCTTCAGGAAAAGGCTTCTCATCTTTTCATGTTGCAAAACGGATCACATAAATAGATAAATAAATAAAAGTAAAGGACACGTTAAGTTGGATGACAGTGACAGCAGCAGCCACTTGTTGTCAGAGAGAGGAAATGAGCAAAGGTAACCTCTGTCCTCTCAACCACTAATCAACATCTGAGCACTAACAGCAGGCTTGTTTAGATGTGAAATACACCAAAGAAATAGAACCTGAGAAGGAAACAAAAAAAGTGAAAAGTAGAAAGATGAAAGAAAATGTTTGAAGGCATTGTATCCTCTCAGTACTTTTACCTACAGAAATCACTGCTGCCAAACCTTTCTCTGATGTTCATGTCTTCTACCTTTATAGTATTTTTTTCTGGTTGGCAAAATATCAAGAAAGCTGTGATATTTAATCAGTTTCTATCTATTCTCATTTATTAACAAAGAGAAATTTGCATTTATTGCTTTTACCAGTTAAAATGACAAATGTCTTTGTAGATAAATCAAGCACAGAGTTAGTTCCAGCAGACCAAGTCAAGCTCAGCCACAATCCTGGCAGATCATGATCTCAGTGCCAGTCCACGTCAGCTAATGGCTCACCTGATACTCTTCTACACATCCAGTTGGCTATCATATATTTAGTCTGCAGATGGAAATAATATCCATCTTCTTTTGTTGATAGCGGTCCTGACTGAATTAAGATCACATATGTAATTGTTAAACTCTTGCTGTCTTCTGGAAAGCTAGTATCTATTCATGGGAAATGATTGTTAGTGAGTTTCAAAAACATAACCAACCCTCTGTAAAACCACTGTACGACCCTGACTGAGCAACATGTTCTTTAGAGGTCCCATAACCACATCCTCTCATATTACAACATATCAATAATTCTGAATAATTCAATGCCGTAGTTGTGCCTCCAACATTTGGACAATGTAGGTTATAAAACTAGGGGATAATAAGTGTTAAACCCATCTCTTTAAATATGTCAGATACATATTTAATCAACATTTCATAACTGTGGCTCATTTTCATATAAAGGTTGTAAACATTAATTAGGCCATCACTCGATATAACAGCATCTCTGCCTGAGCCAACACAATGTGTGTTTGAATGTTTCAGTTTTAGTTATTTATAAACTTGGCTGCTTGCAAACGTTAAAAATTAAACCTAATTAGATTTGAAATGGAATTCAGAATCATTTGGAGTACTTTAATTGGATTTAATAAAGTTATATCTAACCCCAGTGGGTTAGACTGAAGCTATAGCTGTGTTAATTCACACCTGGCATTGGATTCTCCTATTCCAGACACACACAAAAGACACCAGTCCATTTACAGTTCACACACACATATTACTGGGGAAGTAAGACTTTAAAACATGGCGTTTAATGGACTGGCAGGCAACTCTATCCCTGCAAAATTTCAGTTACTGATCCATCAGTATCAGGACAACTTTGCACACAAGGTGAAAATACTACAGAGAATTTATTCTCATAACCCACAGTAAATTGTGCTGAGCTTCAGTGCAATTGAAGGAGAGCTGGTAGAAATGAGAAATAGTTGGGACTCTGAGTAAACCTCATCTGTCAAAAATAACGAACGTCTCAGAATCAGAGTCAAAGAGAAAATATACCCTAATCTACAACATGAAGGCAGAAATGGTCACCATGATTAGCAGAAAAAAAATGGCACCTATTTGTTTAGTTTCATTAATATGTTATATAATATGTCACATAATGCTGCAGTTGGCCTTTTTATACAGTACATATACAGTATTATCCACAGTGAGATCTGCCAAATACTCACCAGTATGTGGTACTTCACTGCTTGTATGAAATCAGTCTGAGCAACATTGCAATTCATTGAGGAATGCTGAATGGCAATATTTGATAAGGAAGTTTTTGTTTTTGTTTTTTTGATGAGTTACAGTGACTGCTTGCTAAAGCACAAACTAATTAACTGCAGCCAAGATGATGGAAAGAAAGCCTTTAGTCAACAAGATCTAGAAGAAGCAAAACTCATAAAAAAGTCTCCATAGGTGATCTTGTGGAAGGAGCATTTTTGGTCGCCTGCAGCCACCTTTGTCTTTGGATCTCTGAGAGTTGGCTCCCAGCCCAGTGGCTACTGTGCTAGTCTCCTGTGGACCTTTTATGCTTCATTGTCATTAACACACACACTAAAACTACTACATGTACGAGATAAAAACGTAAAAAAGGACTTTACTTCATTAAAGTGTCCTCACAGCTCAGGAGAATCAACCACTGATCCTCACAAGGAGACAGTCACAACACGTATGTACAGAACATTCTGCACAACATCTCATAGAACTTGGACACTGACTTTGGACGCGGTTACCTGCACCTCTTCAGTAACAGTGACTCATACAGAAATATGCAATCAAAGACTTGAAAAGGCTGTTAATGCACAGCATGTATTAGATCACAGTGCAGAGTCTAAAAGTCAATGACATGACGTCAATGATGACACTGTGTGAGTCAGAATCTATTCTTGCTTAACAGAAAAATGGCATCAGCAACATCAGCAGCACACTACCACTGCTGACAATGACAACTAGATAGACAGCTTTGCTATTACTTCACAAGCCCAGAGATCGATTTGTGAATGAATTCAGGAAATGTCAAAGCTCAGATTCGAGAGGAACAATAGATTCCACCTTGGCGGAGCATCAGTGGATTAGCTGCGTAGGGATTGTAGAAGGGTCATAAAGCTTCGCTCATTCAGCCTAGATGTTCTTTGAGGACTCAGAGAAAGGTTACAACCATGTCAACCATTATATATGGAGTTTGGAGGCTGTTATTGTAAAACTGAAGTGAGAGCTGCAGCACCTTCATGGCAAGAACCTGTACTTGGTTCTGCCAGGGATTTGTCTCGTTTTAAATTCTGTCTGTGACTTACATGGAAGTAATCTTGAGGCAAAGCTTAGAGTTGGAGTGCGTGGAATGGAGACATCAAGATTTCATCTCAGGCTTTTGCTGTAGTTGGATGAGGGTCAAGTTACTCTGCCAGAAAATGGTAGGTTGTTCCATTTGGGGTGGAGTTGGGGGTCAAGTATCTTCAGGTAAGACTGATGGTGCATTAGTATCGATGCAGATGTACCAGACTGTGACGGTAAGGAGTTGTCAATCGGTTGGCTGCTCCATGGTCAAACCCTCCGCCTATAGTCATGTGCTTGGGTAAAGGTAAAAAGACTTAATTCACAGATAGAGGCAGTTGACATAAGAGACCTTCCCAAGGTGGCTCAACCTTTAGAGAGAATGAGGAGCTCCTCTGCTACTTTGCATGTAAGGGGTAAGCTGAGGTGTTTCATGAGGATGCCCACTGGATGCTTAACTTCAGAGATGTTCTTGAAAATTTCTATTCTGGAGACCAAACAGAAGAAATACAATACATCTGAGTTATTACATAATTCATATGCCATGGGGACCTCCAACTACTCGTCTACAAGGATAAATTGGAGGTTGTAGCTAGAGAGATCTATGTTTGGATCTCCTTTGAGCTTTCAGCCATCGTAATCCTGATGTGTCCTTGTCCCAATACTGCTGTTCCATCAGTTGCTGCTGGCAATAAAGAGATATGCACATGGTGTCCGGTGGTGTCCTCGATTTGACACACTGGTCACAGCTACATTGGAGAGATGACAGTTTTCTGACGCCAGTGGTTTCTTTACAAGAATCTATATGTTTGAGGGGGACAGACCTGTCTCACTATTGCCATAACCCAGTAAGTCACAGAACCAAAGCCAAAGGACACCTAATGAACATATTTGACAAAATAGTATTATTTGACAACCTGGGAATGACTACAGATTCTCAATCCAACACCTGGAGAAGCAGCAACAAACAGATTAATGAAAAAATGTAAAAGCTGATGCTTCACAACCTCAGCCACCAGTCAGTAATATGATAATGAAAATATACTGAAACAAAGGGTTTGATAAACATTACTGGATGAAGATTTGTTATAACAAGGTATGAATAGGGAAACCTGACACCCAACAATCCTTATCTGAAACCAGCCAGGGGCTGGAATTGGGGAAGACAAAAATAAATTTCTCCTACAGGGATTAATAAAGTACACTTATTCAAATTTAGCTGAGAAAAGTACAGCCTAGTTTGATAAATCACAGGGAGCACACAACCAAGCAGGCCTCTGTGGTGATAGTCATTTCCCCAGTGACAGCAGTCCTGCTGGGGCCAATGTGTCCGGGCTGAGTCAGTTCGCAGCAGGTCGGATGGAGCAGAGGGAGAGATGACACGTCATCTTCCCATCCTGCCAGCACACACCTCCTGTCAAGACTAAATTACCTACACGACCATTCCTCAAATATATTACTATACTAGACGTGTGGATAATAGCACTTTAGATTTCTACCAAAAAACACCATATAGAGATTTTTTTAAAAAGTGAATTAATTACCAGAAAGTCTCCTAGAAGGGAACAAACTAACTACTTTATACAAGATGTGTTCCAAGTAGAAAATAAGTGATAATGCAGCAACACCCATCACTTGATATCATCTGATGCTGGAAGAGAGCAGCCGGAGTTAGAACACTGCTGCTGCAGCTGACTAAGTGACATGGGTTATATAACTGGCAGAAGGTCCAACTGCACCAAGTGCTGGTGTTGAAGAGGGTGATATAATAACAAAATGCATTTCATATACAAAACAGCTTGAATACAAGTTAACAAACTTTCATATGACTTCTTGAAAATGTCTTCTCTGTATGGAACACAGGCTAAGAAATCAATAAGCCTTCCTCTCTTCTGACCATAACAGACATCACTTCTTGAAACCTTTTATTAGTTAGCCAGCTCTCACACCAATTTCCCCTTCTTCCACTGATATTTTATTAACACATACAATCAAACCCTTATTCATTATTTTGCTTGCATTTGTCTTTGTCTCTCTATGCTCTCCTTTTTTTTTCTTTTCTCTTTCCCCTCACCCCCCAACTGGCTCCGGCAGATGGGTGCCCCTCCTTGAGCCTGGTTCTGTGGGAGGTCCCTTCTTGATAAAAAGAAGTTCTTCCTTCCCACTGTTGCCAAGTGCTGCTCATAGGGGATCGTCTGATTGTTGAGGTTTTCTCTCTAATACTGTAGGGTCTTTACATTGCAATATAAAGCTCCTTGAGGCCACTGTTATTGTGATTTTGAGCTATATAAATAAAACTGAATTGAACAGAATTCCCCCCACGTCAAAGTCCAGTGAGGAACTTTTTATCATGCCAGGCCTCCTATTTCTCTGTGGGATTTCTTAATAATCCCACAGAGAAATAGATTTCTTTTTGCATGTGCTTATTTGTATGCATGATAGAAGAATTAATTAAGGTAGTGAGACACAGCAAAAAACATTCAGCTTTCATTTCAGAGTCATTACAGATACCAAAATGACAAAACTAAAAACAAAGGACATGCAGATGTGCTAAAATTTAGCATACATGCCTGATTCAGTATTAGTCAAGACTGATTCAAGGAGCTTTAATAAGCTTCATTAGATTAGAACCTGTGTGGATATCCATGTTTATGTGTGTTAGTGCACATGTGTGACAGTGAAGGGGCAGAGAAACCTCAAAGCACCAGTCCAATTAAAAGCTGAGTTCTGAGCAGCTCTCAGTAGTCTGTGTTTTTTGAGCAACATTTGCAATTAAGTAATTTTACCTTAAGGATGGCAGAAGGCACTCAGAACTGAACTGAACTGAAAGCTCTAAACAAGTCACATTTTCTTTTGTTTTGTTTTTTTACTGGATCTAGCAAAACAGGTTGAAAAAAGGAAAACAACAGTGTGCAGGTTTCCATCTAACGGTAGTGAAACATTAAGCTGAGAACATGTTAATCAACAGGTGGTGTTAGCTTTAGAGTGGGCTGCAGAAAAATACGGTGCAAAGAGATGATGTATTTAAAAGAAATCAGCAGTCCACTTGAAAAAAATGATGTGGAAATCATGACTGAATTATAACATCTCTGTTTATGCCTGATTTAATATTTACATTTTTTTTGTATGTTTCTCATATTTGTTTCCACTCATGATTTTTGATGTGAACATAGAGGACCATGATACACCTTTTCACTAAGAGTTCCAAGATGTTAAGTTTCTAGCCTTCACTTTTAAAGTTTTTGACTAAACATCATTTTGGTGAACCGTTTATGGGGATGCAGAGCTCCTGTCTGAAATAGAGAGATGTTCTTCAGTCACCTCATCTTACCTGAACAGTCAAATGAGAGGTTTTGATTCTGCATATAGAGATAGCATTTGAACTTATTACAAAGCTGCCGTGGGATTTGCAGTTTGTGCTGGACTGCAGCATAGCGGCTGGTTGGCACTGCTTTCAAATAGGGAAAACAGGTGAATCCTCTCCAAAAACATCAATAATTATATTGCCATAGTGTTGTATTTGTGTGGTGACCCCTGCTGGTTTGATGGACTTTCTTTTCAAAGAAATGTCTGTCTTTGCCTTGCTTTGGGGTTTTTTCATCTTTTTCCTTATATCACTTTCTAAGTGAAGAGCCCATAATATTTAGTTGTTTATTGACTGCCTGGTCTACTGCTTTTTAAAGTTTGTTATAAAGCTGCACTGCTTGGTAATCAGTGTTTCTGTGCAGCTCTGTTAAAATTAGTTAAGGTTCTTATTTTAATGTCAGTTAACGGTCTTGGATTTCATCATCCAAAGTATATGCTTTTGGTGTCAGTGTTCTGATGCATCGTCTGCAGCAATATCAAGCACAGAGATGAACCTCTCCAGTTTTAGAGACCTACAAACTCTATATAAGGTCTAGTATAAGGTCAGAGTGTTAGTGTTGACTTAACTTGCAGCTTTATCAGCTAGGAGACCCTGGAACACATCTGATTGGAACCATTTTGTTTGGCTATTCCTTTCTTCACTTGCTAATTTGTTTTGTTTTTACTCAATTTTTACTTTCACTTTCACTCTCTGGTTAAGTTTAGGCACCAAAAACCAGTGGGTTAGGATAAGGAAAAGACTGTATTTTGGGTTTAAACACACCTCTTAACAATTCAATTCAATTCAATTTTATTTATATAGCGCCAAATCACAACAACAGTCACCTCAAGGCACTTTATATTTTCGAGTAAAGACCCTACAGATTAGACAGAAAACCCCAACAGTCAGACGACCTGCTATGAGCAAGCACTTGGCAACAGTGGGAAGGAAAAACTCCCTTTTAACAAGGGAGTGAGGTGAGGTTGTAAAGTCCAACTTTACAAGTTGAACTTTACAACCTGGCACAAGGTGCTCAAGTAAAAATGGACGTTTATGCATTTACTTGCTAGAGATGCATTTACACTGCACTTCATTGTTAATTTTTAGTAGAACTGTTTCTAATTTTTTCTCTGAGTCCAGGGGATTTTACTGTCCTGAGTCTGTTCATTGTTGATGTTTATCTAGTTCTAAACATGAGTAACATGTAACTATAAACGATGGCAATATTGTTAGTGGATTACCTCTGCTAAAAACCTCAGACAGACTGTATGAAATACACTCTGGTGTAGTACTTGTGGATTTAAGCGTTCTTGACAAAATGTCATTTGGGATGTTCTTGAGCTCCCATCTCACATGTGGACACAGGTGTTGGATGTCCTCTCTAATTGCCCCCCATGGTTTGCCCGTCTGAAGCACACCTGGACTTCCACGAAGCACACCAACAGTTGCGACTGTCATAAAAGCGTGTGTGCACTTGTCTTGTCATGAAGAACAGATTTGTTTTTTGACAACCCACAGAATTCCCTGAACTTTTTAAGTCAATGAACTATATAATTGCTTTGAAAACATTATTTTTGGTGCTTCTGTTGCTACAGAGAAGAGTGAAGTATAGAATGATTTACAAATGACACACACTTGTGGCACTGCATTTTAAATACATTTAGGACTAATAGTTTCTTTGCACGGACGTGAGTGTTTAACTCAAGTTTTATTAGAACTTGATATCTGTAATTGGATCCCGCTGATTACCATATGACAGTTCAGGGAGATGAGAAAGTGCAAACAAACAAACATTTGTTTATCAAAGCTGGCCCAGTGTGTGATTTGACTGTGTGTCAAAAGTCCATTTATCTTGCTGAACAAGGTGGCAGAAGCCGGCCACGATTAAAGAACTGGGTCTCGGGCCGACTCTCACCTTCAGCACTCTCTCAACTCGGAATGAGAGTGCTCCATCATCCAACGCGCTCTGTGACACCAGCTGGGCAACTAGGTGGAAAGAGCAATGGGGTGTCGTGCTCTCCACGAGCACCTTCCTTTTGCCGCGACAAGGCCTGCTTTGGTTTTCGACTCACGCATCACCTGCACATGAACAAAGAGGAAGCACCTTGGTGACTGTTCATGATCAAGGCCATTACCACTGCCCACGATAAACAACACAAAGTGTTTTGTCTTTTTGACACCGTAAAGTTACCAGAAAATTAAATATATGCTCACCTTTTGGCTATGATATTGTAAAATTTCACAGTCTGCGCCAACATCATTATGACACAGGTAACAGGGTCTAACTCTGGTCTGGTCTCACTGAAATATGTGAAATGACCATGATGTATAAAAATTATATGCCAGCCCCAGGGAAAGCAACAAGGTTGTTCTCCATTGGCTGCATCAGCATGGTGACAACACTAACAGCTTTCTGCATTATTAAGTGTATAGTTATATACACTTATTCAGTCTACCACAGCCGTGATCTTTTCTTAAACCCGATCACATAGTTTTGCTGTCTGCTACTGCAAACAAAAGGGATTACAAGCAATGGCTCCAGAGGCTCCAGTCTCCTGGATGAAAGTCTTGGTTGACTCAAGCAACCACCACTCACTTCCAAATGTGAACTTCGTTGGTCTTCATTCAACACTACCACCAGGGAATTCGTGTGTCCGCCACAATAAAGTTCCTCATTGGCTTTCCATTGGCATTGTTTCCACGGCGCAGCCACATAATGTGTTCTTCAGAGGTTGTGGTCATTTCCCATACTTCTGTGAGATCAGGTCGGGTTTCTAATTTAGCCTTAGTAAAGGCCAGTCTGTTGTTTGACTTTCTCTCCTTCAACTTGTTTTTTAACAAGAAAATGCTTCCTGTTGTTTGCATCACATTCATTTTAATTAGGGACTGTGGGCATCGCAAGACGACAACATGCATTTTAATTTAATCTAATTACCTGAAAAGCAGGACTCTATCCATAACTGTCACTTTTTAATCATGAGGTTGCTTTACAACAGCAACAAAATAAGTGAAACTGTTTTTTTTTTCTCTCTCTCTCTCATCACAGCAACACAACCTCATGGACAACATCAATGCAGTTTGGGGGATTTCTAAAACAAACAAAGAAAAAACTTTAACATGTATAATCTGCATCCTTCCCAGTCAATAGGAAGATTTGAATCCTTATTAATTGCCAAGCATAACATGCATGCACTTAAAGATACAGAAAAATATGTATCTGGAATGCATGGGGAGTTCTTTCACATTTGCCCCCAAACAGTCATGCTGAAAATCTAAGGCAAATTTTCATTTTACGGCCCGTCACCTCCCTGATACAGAGCAAATGAATGCAGCAGCAAACAAATCTATCAAATCCTACATCAAAACAACTGTGCTCTCTCTCTCTCTCTCTCTCTGTGACTTAAGGACACAGACACAGCAGAAAAGAGAAGTGCAGGAGGAGGAAAAAGAAGTGTTAGTGAAAGACACAGAAGGAATCGTGGACTGTACTGAAAGCAACCTGCTGGCATCTGAAAGGCCCTCAGCAAGGAAGACCTTAACTTACAACGATACTGGATAACAGCAAACTCTGTTTGATGAAGGAGAGCAAATTATTGCTCCTAGGGGGTCCAGTGTTTTCCTACACATACACTTCGTTACTTGGGCTGACTGTACAAGAATATTCACAGCCAGTGGGTTTTTTACTATTTAAAATAAGTAAAGCCTTAAGCTAAGTTTATGCATTTTTCCACATGAGAAAATGGCTAAATTCATGGACAGAATCACTCACAAATGGTTAGTATCAAAACCTTATGTATTCAAACTGACTTCTAATGTTCATGATAGAGACACAACGCTTGAATAAAACATTAATAGTATGTAAGGAACCTAGCTAGTAATAATATCTGTATGTAAATGTTGTAAAACAGCTGGGGTGTTGAGGTTAGCATGTTATACATAGCACACTCAAAAGGGCTCCACCCACAAGGTGCAAAGACAGTCTTTCTTTGTGCTGCAATAAATATGTAAAACTGGTGCCCTGCAGTGTGTGAGCAGTTGCAAAGACAGGCTGGACCAGAGGGATTAGCCAACCACGAAATCATCTCTCTGTTTGCTTTAAATATTTCTAAGCTTCAACCAGTGCTGCTGTGGCAGCTGAGAGGGGGAAACAAGGGTCATGAAGAAATGTCTAAGATGTAGAAGCAGAGGAGGAGGGCAGCGTCCAACATGCTGCCGAGGGAGAGCCAGCTAGGGCAGAAGCAACAGGTTAGATAGGCATGAAAGTCTGCAGCTTGTGCCAAAATTAGGATCTAGGTGTGTGGGAAACACTAGGGTCATATTTTAGAATTTGAAGCATTTCTTCACAGTGAGGGAAAACAGTTCGTATAAGGAGCTTAAAAATGAAAGGTTGCAATTAGACTGCAAAAGCACCTGCGTCATCATCACACTACCAGTTTAACTGACATAACACGATACCTTATTGTTGACCCAATATTATTGTTTCTTTTTTTTTTTTAAATGAGTTCTTGTTGTTGTTGTTGTTGACCCTTATTTGTTTAAAGTGTGCCTCTCTCCAGGCATCCCAAAATGGAAATTGGATATTTTAATGCGTCTCCCCCCAAAATGCTCAAAATGAGAAACACTTATTTTCGATGCAGAGCGGGAAAACAATGGGTCTTTGAGAAGCTTTGAGGCGTGAAGATGGCAAATGAAAGTACAGGTTGGAACAGCTACGAGTGCACTGATGTATAGGGCAGCATCAGTTCAGTTCGATGCTTCTCGCGAGGCATTATGGTGGGCTGAAAATGTCAATTTCATGCCATATAGACTTTGATTAAAGAGCCTAATGGATACCTGTCTGGAACATGACATGTTAATCAGTGTCTTTTCATCAAGCTTTTTGTCCATCTCTGCTTGAGCCTTCCTTGCCTTCAACAGGAAAGGCAAGAAGAGAAATGGAAGAGACGTGCACAAGATGAGACATTAGACCTTTAATTAGAGAACACTTTAGAGCCACTGTGTCTACCTCAGTGGTTCTACTAAATGCATGCTGCATAATGATGTTCTTGAGAATGCTCTGAGGCACTCAGATTGTTCTTGGTCCTCCGAGCATAATGACATAACTGGACCTTTAATTTGAGATGACACCAGCTGATTTTATAATGAGAGAAGTAGTCAGATATTGACATCACGTATAACTACGTAGTATCTACATAGAAATTAAAGCCTATACTGTCGGTCTGCATAAATACAGTCATTTTTAAATGCCCGAGTTATGATTTAGAGAATTTTTTATTGCTAGCGCTGATGAAAACTACTAAAATTAGACCCTCTTCATCTGAGTTTTTATTTTTCCAGCAAGTCACTGCACTTGAATTGATGACTTTGGAGAAATTAATGTGCTGCTGGGTTACTTTCAAAAGGCTCAGAGTACTGCGAGGGGGAGAAATGCAATCAGTCATCAATGGCCATAAATTTCTCTGCAGAGTGAAAAGAGACTGAAGAATTTGTGCTGACACTGTAAAATAGTTTGACAGAGCGCTGGCTGGTTTTACAGTTATTTTTTCGCAATGAGTCTTTCCATTAGGGAAATATCTACTCCTAGTTTATACCTCCACAGAGGACCTGAAAATGTGTATTTGCAGCGTATATGTATGTGTATGCCTCAGTGTCTATGTGTTTGGTCTGCATACATCACAGCAGCAGAAGCAAGGAAGCAAGTGGCTGGTGGATGAGGTCATATCCATTTGATAAGTGCGACTGAAACCATTTAATTGCATAAACCATAGCTCATTGTGTCAGCAGGATCTATTACTTAGGAACCTGGGTGATAAATTGCACTTTAAAAGGAAATAAAGTGTATCAGGAATCAACTTTTTAATGAGCACGTGCACTGAATTACCTGCCACCTTGCAGACACCAATCACAGATAACAGACGTACATGATGTGATATAAGATGGATAGTGTAAACCAGCTTATTTTTTTTAATTCATTGTCTTTATTTTTTCTCTTGACAGTGTCTTCAGCAATGGCTGCAGTATATGGGTTCAATAGCACACCTGCCAGAAATAACTTGAGGCGACTGTTGTTGTGATTTGGCACTATATAAATTGAATTGAATTGAATTGAATTGAATTGAATTGAACTTGGCATTGTGCTAAAACTGTAACATCTTAGTGTGGGGTGGGTTTTTCTGTTAATGACTTAGTACAGTGCAGGCTATTTTCTGCACATCTGTGGCAGAAGTTGCTGGTCATAATCATAGACTGTATACAAAAGATGGATGTGCCACTGTGACATTACACATTGGTTTGTAGAATAGCATTTTATGCCTCAGGTTGAGAATTTTGGCTGAGAAACCAATGAAAGTATTCACGCTTATACCTTAGTGTAACCATGCCCTACAGCATATCCTGCTTTATCATGTATTTTACTCTAAATAGGACCATAATTTACTAAATAAGCATTATACTGTATTAAATGAGACTTAAAACTAGGGAATCTGATCATAAAAACATCAGGAAAATGTTTAGTAAGATTATAAACCAAGTGAGAAGTAATTTCCCAAAGACTTGTATACAATCTGACTTCTTTTGCAGCCATGAGTCACCCCCTGCTGGCCATTACAAACAGTGCAGGTTTAATGCATTTTCTTTACTTTTCAGAACCAGAGGTTACATCCACGTTTATGTACAGTCATAATAAATATTGGGTTTTACAAATAGGAAAGCCTTCCATTTTTCAAGATGTGCAATGGTCTTCATGTACTAATTTAATAATGACTTTTACCTAAGTGACATAGGGCAACAATTACCCCACTTACATTGTGTCTCATTTCCAGTTCCAACTGTACAATGACTTGTATAATACAGATTTAAATTCATCTACAAAATAAAGCATTCTTATGCAGGTTGTCTTCTGTATGACAGCTGGTATAGGATTCGCTATGTCTGAAACCTAAAAATGTACCCGATAATATGCGAGGTGCATATTATCTCCAGGGGAATATACACTCACTGGTCACATCATTAGGTACACCTGTTCAACTGCTTGTTAACGCAAATATCTAATCAGTCAATCACATGGCATCAAATCTTTGCATTTAGGCATGTAGGCATGGTTAAGATGACCTGCTGAAGTTCAAACTGAGCATCAGAATGGGCAAGAAAGGTGTTTTAAGTGACTTTGCTTGATTGTTGGTGCCAGACGGGCTGGTCTGAGCACCAACAGCCTGCTGATCTACAGGGATTTTCCCCACAAAGCCATCTCTAGGGTTTACATAGAATGGCATAGATCCATCCTGCCTTGTATCAGCAGTTCAGGCTGGTAGTGGTGGTGTAATAGTGTGGGACATATTTTCTTGGCACACTTTTAACCTCTTAGTACCAACTGAGCATCATTTAAACATCACAGCCTACCTGAGTATTGTTGCTGACCATGTCCATCCCTTTATGACCCCAGTGTACTCATCTTCTGATGGCTGCTTCCAGCAGGATAACACACCATGTCTCAAAGCTCATATCATCTCAAACTGGTTTCTTGGCTGCAATCTGCCTTCCCTCCAAGACCTGTACACCTCCCGGACACTGAGACGGGCAAGAAAGATTGCTGCTGACCCCTCCAACCCCGGACATAGACTGTTTGTGATGCTCCCCTCCGGCAGGAGGCTGCGGTCCATCAGAACCAGTACCTCACGGCACAAGATCAGTTTCTTTCCCCAGGCTGTTGGACTACTTAACACCGCCCCCTCGCCCCGTTCACTGCTCAATTAATGTGTTACAATAACACACATACTTACTACAGACTATAATAACTTTGCACACCATGTTCTACTTACATTTTACACTTCTCCCCCTTTCCTGTCCATAACCTTTACATATGTCAAATTTCTTTAATATCTGTAGGTAGTTAGTATATAGTGTGTATTTATATTTATATTTATATTTATATATATATGTATATATTGTATATTGTAAATTTCATATATTCCACTTCTGTACCACTGTATTGCGCCATGACACCAAGACAAATTCCTCGTTTGTGTACAAACTTGGCAATAAAAATAATTCTGATTCTGATTCTGATTCTGATTCTGATTGAACATGAATTGAGTTCACTGTACTCAAATGGTCTCCACAGTGACCAGATCTCAATCCAATAGAGCACTTTTGGGATGTGGTGGAACAGGAGATTCATATCATGGATGTGGAGGTGACAAATCTGCAGCAACTGCGTGATGCTGTCATGTCAATATGGACCAAAATCTCTGAGGAATGTTTCCAGCACCTTGTTGAATCTGTGTCACGAAGAATTAAGACAGTTCTGAAGGCAAAAGGGGGTCCAACCTGATACTAGCAAGATGTGCCTGACAAAATGGTCAATGAGTGTAAGAGTATGCAAGCATTGGTCACTATAGCAACATAAGTATCCCACAATGCAATGTAGTAGTTTTTAGTTTTTAGTTAAAAGACATTGCTGGACAGCTCAGGAAGTGATATGACCACTGAGTGGCGTGTCCAGAAAGATACATACTGCTGTTTATTTACACAATATATGTCTATGTTAGACACATACTCTTGTGTATAGGTCACATGTTAAGTATACACTGTATATTATGGGACTTTATAAGCAGGAATACAATTGAAATAACACATTCACAGCCCAGTCCATGTATCTGAAACAAAATAACACCTTTTCTATCACATGGGTCAATGGTTGCTGAGAGGATAGCAAGCCATGACAGTATTCAAACTCTAATGCAGAACTGGTTACAATCTTACACTGTCACACCATCCTAACTCTCTTGCAAGTCCCCACCATCCTACCCCCACCCCACCCCATGCAAACACACACTTTAATCATTTAGATTTCCATTATCACAGCTTCCTCTTCTCATTACTCAACCTAGTTCTCCTCACTACTGAGCCATGAACCAAAATTAATTCATTACCTTGTCTTCACCACAAGATTGCTATCTTAGCTGGCTTTGAGTTCTCATTTCAAACTCAAACATTTGATGTTTTTTCTATATTTTCTCACAAAACCTACCCAGATTAATTAGAATAACTTAGCTCAAAGAGAGAAGAGGCAGGGCACAATATAACTGCTTGAGGGAAAAGTGGCAAAGAGGAGGAAGACTACTGGATAATTCTGTATCACTGAAGCAATTTCACAGAGACAGGAAAGTATGACTAGGAGGTTCCCATCTACGGCAGCTTGTCAGTCACAGAAACCTGTGCCTACTGGCTTTGAACACTGTGTGCGACCATGCTCAGCTTGTTCTTTTACTCGTCATCTCTCCACCCCTCCCACCAGCTATTTCGCCCCTGCTTCAGTGCATTTCATATCTAAGGGAAAACAAACAAGCAATGTCATTCCTCTATTATTTGCCAAGAAGCCCACTACTCAAGTCCTGACACTTGCATAATGAGAAGTAGATGTACATGCAGCCCTTCTCAGATGAGAGCTCAATTAAATGATCTGCGGCAACAGCCCAAAGAGTTTGAGGAGTTTAGTGAAACACACAGAAGCAGAATAAATGGAAAGTACAGTGGCAAGTACAGCATGTCCTTTTCAACTGCATTTAATGTGCCTTTAAAATGCTCGACTTACATGTTGATGGGCCATTTTTAGAAATCAGGAAAAATTCTATCATATATAAGTTGTGCAACCTCTTGCAGTTACATCATTGGGTCATCAGTGAGTATTTTTTGTAAGTACGTTTAAATTCCCCCCACACAGTTTGCGTAAATATAAGGAAAACACTTAAGTTGGGTGATCTCTTTTTTTCTTGGGTGGAAAATTCAGCTGTTTTGGTAAATACGGGAAACGGGAATCTCAAGCAGCTCAGATGATGATAGCCACAAAAAAAATAAAAAATAAAAATAATTGGGAACTCTGGGCTTGGGTCTGATTGTGACTTTGATCAATGACTGGGGAAACTCATTACCAGCGTGGGCCAGTGCGTGAGGCGTACCCTAATTGTGTGCCAGTCTGTAATTCTGTGCTGTAATTGACAGCTGGATGAAGCAGGTGTGCCCAGTGACACAGTGACGCGATGAGAGAGACAAAGGAGAAAGGGACAGAGAGATCACAAGATGAGATGAGGAAACAAGAGTGATAATGATTTTTAAAAAAGAGAAAAAAAAACCTAGTCTTAACATTTCTTGGCATGGGTATAGGCAGAGGTTTAACAGGAAATTAGCTATGTGGATTGTGTACATTTTGCCTTTGGCGTTGAATATTTAAACTATATAATTGGGTGCTACCAAGTTCACTTGAGTAATTTATAGTGGTCACACAACAGTACTGGCACAACTGTGAGGGGGATGGAGTATCAGCCGGAGCTGCTCGTTGTCAGTGTCATTACAAAATTCAAGGGCCGCCTGCTTATTTTCAAGCAAAGCAATTCTTCATCATGTTATCTTATCTAAAACGTAAAGCGATCGAGAAAACGACAACTGACATTAGATATTAATCCAATATCAGCTCTCTATCAGCGAACGACAAACTGAATTAATTAAGTAAAGACTCTATTAGGAGAGAAAATGTTGAATCAGTGCATCCCTATTTTTTTGTCAATACCAGCTTGAGAATAGTGGGATAAAGTGCTGTGCAATTAAACATGTTTTATGTTTTGAAGTTAAAATCATGCACCTACAGGAAACTGCTGCTATATTATTCATTTTCTACTTTGCTCCTGGAAACTAGTTACCTACTCTGTTACCAGTAACCAAGTGGTAAACTCCAACATCAATGGGAAAGAGCCAAAAGCTGCAGTTTCTCGACGAGTCACTTGAGGCTACCTCCAAAAGTGAGTCAAAGGCCATATTAAAATGTTAAAATGTCCAACTTTACCATAGAAATAAACATGTCTGGTAAATGTTTTGGTCTGATTGTATGAAGGTGTCTGTGTACTGCAGGTTCTCAATTATCTAGGTCATGGTAGTTAAGCAGTTTGGTTAAAGGCAACTGGATTTCCTTTTAAGGTTTTAGAAGACAATTCACCTCTCATGAGAAAGGCTCCTTCAGTTCTAATAGCCGATGGGGAGTTGCAGGTATTCAACCTCTAGTGGAGTAAATACCTGGGACTTCCCATCAGAAGGTGTATGAATGTGGGTGGGTACCGACTGAGTTGCTAGTTGTCTGCTACACATCACCTGAGCTAATTCAAGTCACTAACTGGACTTTGCCACTGTGTGTTTTTAATGTGATGTTGATGTCACTGTCACAGTGTTTGCATATTACAATATTAAATAGTAACGTTAGACTATTATTGGTTCTGGTTCCATATTAAGGTTTTGGACATGCCATCTCACATAACATGTTTGTTTACCGTGAACAGCATCCTGGTAAGAACTGTCAGTGCAGCCAGTGTGAAAATGCTAAGATAAAGCATCAACCAACACAGTGAAAAAAATCAGATTCTCTGACAATTTATCCAACTACCTAATTACCCGAAGATGTTGATGAAGCTGTCGATGTCTCACTAAAAATTTCATCATCATCATCAATCTGTTCAACTTGTTATATATGTTGGCGACAGACGTTCTAACGTTAGCTGCAGGTCCTTGGGTGAATTTGGCTTTCAGGCTATCAAATATGGTACACTCTTCAGCTTTTAGATATAGTCTATGTTTGACCAGGTGTTTCCTTAGATTAGATGTGTTGCTATGTCGAGCTTTGCACTTTGCACTACAAATGTTGCAGAAAGTGTTTTCTGTGTTGAGTTTTGAAAAGTGTAACCACACCTGCCACCACCGACGCCCTGTGTGTTTGTTGTTCTTCAACACATTGCAGGAGTGACGTTACATGGTTTTGCTCTCTTTCTTCCTCTAACCCAGATGTGCTCTGATACCAGTTGTTTTAGTGTGAATCGGTACTCAGTAGTACTGACATAATTTGGTCGGTACCCTAAAAAGTTCAGAGTTAGGTACCTAACCCTAGTATAGACTGTCCAAGAAGTTTGTGCTTTAGTTCTGGTGAGAGAAATTCTAGGATTTTATTAGTCTGTTACTTATCACTAATTAAGGTACCTCTGTCAACCATACAGTCTAAGCATGCACCTTCTAATCAAGCTTGCTAGCTTTGGCTGATAACTTAGTACTCCACCTTTCAGTTACTTGATCAAAAAATAAAGCAAAGCAACATCTTAACAGCTGAAACTCATGGCTTCAAAACTGGAGTTCACAAAGCAGTGAACTCCAGTCTATGCCAGTAACATTCACAAATCTGGCCTAGTGCTGCTATTACTGTATTTCCTTTCCTAAGGTCAATATGAGTTTGAATGCATAAAATTGGACTGAATATCTCCTACCTGTGGAGAATCTGCAGTAGGCTAAATATGAGATACCAGCCACGGGGTGCTCCACACCTGGTAAAAAGCTCTCTCCAGGCAAAGCCTGTTTGTTTGCTCGAAGTAATACACCAATAAAGGGTAAGCTCTTTTGCTATCTTCTGGCAAGCTCTCATAGACCAGGGGCCCAGAATGTTGAATTCAATCAAGCACACCATAATTCCTTGCAGTGTATGAGTGGGGCTGACTCACAGGCTTCTAATGGCTGCTCATAATCAAGCACCATGATTAAGCACTTGGGGAAGTGGGCACACACTGAAAATCCTTTGGAGATGTCCTTTCCCTTAGAGCTAAGTACACTCATTACCTCGCAACAGTGGGTACGTGGGTGCTTCATTAGCTTTTATGCCGATTTGCCTGTATTTGCTCATGGTTTTTCTGATTTCCATAGAGTGAAAAGGCGCCCGAAGAGCTCTTGACTGTAACAGTTTGAAGTCTGCATGTGGACCAGGAAAGTCTCAAACTGTAGCAATTTCAAGTTTCATAGTCTCACTCTAAGAAAGAAATGGAAGAATGATTATTTCTTTACCAAAACCATCGATATTAGTCGTAATAATTTTACATAATACCCTAAAAAAATTATTGCAAACGACTTGAAAACGTCATTAAAACATAAATGACCACCAAGGAGCACTGAGATTATGCGCACTCAAAAATGTCCTCCTTTAAGTATCCTTCCCAATAATATGCAACGCAGCATGATCCATAAACATGTATTTTCCTTTCTTGGGATTAAGAAAAACATCTATTTTGAAAAATGCACTTTCGAGAGGTCATGGTCAGCATCAACCAAGCCGAACCTCTCAGGATGCTTTGATCGTAGACTAATTACAATGTCAACTCTGCCAGTAGAGATGTGACTTGTTGCAAGAGGCCAGACGGTGGATGACATTCTCCACATGGCGTGCAACATTAGATATCCAGACAGATGCTTCAGCCAAACAGACTCATTAGTAAGAGCCATCAAGGTCCTGAACCAGTAACCACAACATTGACCACAGCCATCTGTATTCTAAAAACATCATGAATCTCTTTAAAGAGCATTATTAAGTTAGAATTATTGATAATTTTGTCTTCACTGAAATTTTAATTTCTTCAAAGGAAACAATTCGATGCAGCCATTGTTCAAATCACGCTGCTCATCAATAAATATACTTATTTTCTTTTCTTTTCTTTTTTTTTCTTGTTCTGCAACAATGGCGTGCAAATTCAGACCTTGCAATTTTGGGTATATCCATACACACAGATATGCACACTACTACCTTGAGGCATAGCAGAAGATGGATTGCCACTAAGTGTTTTCTGAATCATATTACAGTCCATAGATTATAACCATTACAGGTAAACCTCCTGGCAAAAAGATTAGTCTAATTAGTTCTCTCTTCAAGTATGCACATCTTTGGTTGGACACATTCATGATGTATTGCCTCTTTAAAAATTTAGAAAAGCAAGTAGAATGCCACTTTAATCGAGTGTTTTACATCTTCCAATCTGTTTACCCTTGTCATCATAATGAGACTTGAAATGCTTAAATGGCTCTTGAAACGATTTATTGATGATGATTTGCTTAATATTTGTTTGAGAAAGCGTGGCCACAAAGAATACCCAAGAAACAGTTGAACTGCTGCGACTCCTCTACATGAAAGACATCTTCCATCAACTTTGAGCCGTTTTTCCTCCTCAAAATATAGATTTGATGATACTCATCTCTCACTGCTAAAATAAGCACAGACAGATGCCTGACAAATGTCCTGATATCTATCAAAGTACTATCTCCTTGTCTTGTTTTTCCCTATCCATGCAGCTGCTGACAATACATCACTGCCTTTGATCCCAACTGTCACAAATGTCTGCTGAATGTCACACAAGTTTTCAGACAGGTTGTCAGGGTGGTGTTTAGACAACATTGTGTCTGTGGACGGAGTGTGTAGGCGCACGACTGTGTAAAATACACACAGATGTGCAAAGAGCACTATATAATTTGTATGTACGTGTGGCTGTCTGGGTGCATGTGTGTACACACGTCTGAGCACAAGCCTTATCCAGAGAGGGATAAATCCAATCCATTACTTGGCGGGACTCAGGGCAGCTCAATCGATGGCACTCTCAGTGGCTGCTGATGAACTTCCCTCTCTGACAAGGTGTATCATTCAAACCTGTCGCAGAGCAAGAGGCTGTCTGGCATTTTAAAGCATCAAGGAAACTGAAGGCCAGAAATTTTACTTGAGGGAAACTAAGTATGTGTCCACACCACTGAAAGCATGTCCACAGTGGATTCCTGTTTATAAATGATTTCTCCCCCACTCGTAACTTGAATGGCTGCAAGTGGAGCTATGTGAATTCATCATGTTAGAGCAGCGCTCAGCACTATTGAAAGCATGTATTATCAATTTATGCATGGGTTGAACATAAAGTGTAATTATATTCAATCATGCCAGATAGGAAAAACACTGAATAATATGCTTTCGGCATGTCGAATCTGGACTCATCTACAAGCATGTTTTCTTATCGTCTGGCTGCCACTTCCTTTCAACCTGAAAAAAAAAAAAGAAAGAAAGAAACAAGAGGGATGGAGAGATGGTGAAGCAGTCAGTGTGAAGGAGGAGGAGAAGATCAAATGGCAGGGCGGTTATGAGATGTGTGTCTGATGCCTTTTCAGACTGCACTGTTTTGGCCGCCGCACCAGTCAATCACGATTACAATGGCGAGGAGAGATGGGAGCAGTGGTGCAGAAAGAGCAGGAGTGATAATTACAATGCAAGGGACAAGATAATGGGAACACGCTGCACTCTCCCAATCATTTCATGTATCAGCTGCTGACTGACCCACCCCCACCCCACCATACCCCCACTGACAACCAGCAATCACAGGTCATATTTGTGAAATCCAAAATGAATTAATTTGATGACAGGCAGTGGGGGTTGTGAGCCGTCCCTGTGCATGCACGTGTTTGCGTGCGTGGTTTTGTCAAATGTCAAAGAATATTTACTTCTCCCTTCCCCTCTTCCCTGTGAAATAAGCATAGCATGGCATTATCCTCGTAGGATGAAGAAGAGAAGGGCCATGAGCACAGCGCCATAAGCAGCTTGTTGTGTATGGATGTCACAAGGCATGTCAATCCCTGATCTAAAAAAAGGATTAAAAATTGGGTTTTTACCTCTTTGACAATGTTAATAATTCACATCACGGCATTAAATCAACAAACACGATGTGATGCTCCTTGTTAATGGCTGACTCCCTGATAAATTCTTTAATTTGCAATAAATTATTGAAAATATTGAAACTCTCACTGAAGACATTTTCCCTTTTTGTCTTTTGCTTTTCAGCCGATGTCACTTTGAAGGTTACTAATTCATTAGGAGCTATACTGATTCCAAATAATGGCTAATAGGCACACTCCTGTACTTATTAGCTAAAGCCTGAAGGTGTGGTATCAGTGATAAACAAAAAACAACCCAGGTTATGTTGGACACCTTTCGTTTGTTTGAATAAGTGCATTTAAAAATCTCTGGTCATCAGACTGGTAAACTAGGAAAGTGAACTTTCTAACATATAATTAATGATGTGAAAAGGTTTAAACCATAGTCTGTATCCCGTACATATATGAGATGGATGTTGCCCCCTGTGATAGCACTCACTGATTTGTGGACTCACATTTTGAAGCCGTGACTTTGTAACTATTGCCATTTTGTTTTTTGGGGCAGGAGTGATGATGTTTAGATGAAATAGTGGTGTGCTAAAGCTAGCAAAGCTTAGCCCTTTGCTAACTCAGGTCTCAGTCACATAGCCCTTGAGACAGGTTGGCGACCCCCTCTCAACCTCCGGTTGCTAGGGAAAAAAGTGTATTCCCCAACTGGTTTTTGGTGCTGCACCAAAAAACCTCCTTGTAATTGGTTAGGTCCATAGCAGATTGCCGCAGTCATCCCTAGTTTGTAAGGAGGACACCGACTTGTCTGCAAACACTCAACTACCACTACCCAACTACTCACTGAGGGGCACAGAAACTTGAAAAAGTGCAACACAAACCAGAAATGGAGAACTCTCACCTTCAAGGTAAATGTTGTGCCTTACCACTGCCACCAACACATTTTAAAAGGCACAACTTTTACTTTGAAGGTGAAATTTCTCTGATTCCAGTTTGTGTCACACTCTTCACAGATTCACTACTGCTTAGCGAGTAGTTGGCAAATGTTTACAGACAAGTTGGTGTCTTCCATGCAAACTACAGGAGACCACGTCAATCTGCTAGCAACCAAAGCAATTGCAAGGAGGTTTTTGTTGCAGCACCATATACCTCTTTGTGACTAATTTCACCTAGAGACTGGCAGCAATCATTCACCAACACTTCAGGGAATACACATTTTTCCCTAGCAACTGATGGTTACCCAGTGGTCACTGACCAGTCTCTAGGGTTGCGTGACTAGGACTTTAGCAATCAATTTCACAGCAACTGCCAGCAACCTGTCACAACCGGTCAGGGAATACACATTTTTCCCTAGCGAGCAGTGGTTGCCAGATGGTTGCAGACCAGTTTCAAAGTCTGTGTGACTGGGGCTTTAACAAGCTTGGTTAGCAAGGTGCTCCATGGACTGTATAGTTGCATCACACAAGGACAGATACCTGCTAATCACTTGCTAATGAACATACTAATAAATTAATTAAATTTCACTCACCAAAACTGGAGCACAGTCTTTTTTGGAGGGTTTTTAGTATAATTAACTACACACAAGCCATGTTATTTGTCTGATAGTTGCATTAAAATGCTGCAAAAGGCACCTATACCACAAACATGGCAGAGAGGTTCAGTTCAGTGCATTAATTAAGCTTAGGTAAAGCCCCAGTGGATAGCTTGTGGCTTGGTGCTCCCACCTGTCAGTGGAAGAGGCCATGACCCTAGTGATGCATAATGCCTCAACGCAATTATAACACTTTAGTTATTAACAAAATAACTCATCCCCTGTGCAGGGAAATTAACAGCCATTAGAGACCAAAATCATTACCGGGATGTAAACATGTTTAATTTCTTCTCCAAATTTGACCATTGTAAGGTTGTCTATGGGGACTGCCTTGATTCTGGAGCCAGCCTCAAGTGGCCATTTGAGGAACTGCAGTCTTAGGCACTTCCTGTGT